>PVJL010000142.1:0-203364 GCA_004026885.1 Lyroderma lyra | reverse complement strand
CCCACAGCCTTTTCGGGAAGCTTGGCCTCATTGCAACGGCAGCGTGTACTATCTGTCTTCCCCACCCCCACTCCTCCAGGGAGCCTGTCAGGCTTGATCAGAGGAGGCAGAGTTCCTCAATTGTTGTTCAGGAACTCAGTGTCTTAATCTTCAAATATTTAATGAGGGAATGATAACCACAGGCTTCCAAACAATCAACTGGCAATGCAAGAAAGGGGTAGGAATATGAATGCATTGGGTGGGGTAGAGATTACTCGTTACCTCCTACAGTAGCCCTGAAGTAGAAGCAGGGGTTTTGCCCTGTATCAGGCATTACGCACCCTGCTGGCTCCAGAATTTGACCATCTCTCCTTCTGTAGCTATGAACCACTTCTCCATGACATTAAAAAAACAAACAAACCCTATTTGATCTATACCTTAAGTCCACTATTTCTTTCAAGTTTCTTATCTTAGAGACCTAGTCAGACTTAGAGACCTAGCCTTCATCTTTTCTTGTTAACAACTGCTTTGAGATGTAATTTATATACCATTAAGTTCATCCTTCTAAAGTATACAATGCAGTGTATTTTAGGATATGCACAAAGTTGTGCATCCATCGCCACTGTCTCATTCCAGAACATTTTCATCCCCCTGAAAGGAACCCACAACCATTACCAGCCACTCCCCATTCCTCCCCATTTCAGCCCCTGGCAGCCACTAATCTGCTCTCCGTCTCCATGGACTTGTCTTCTCTGGACACTTTATATAAATGGAATCGTACAGTATGTAGTGTTTGTGTCTGGCTCCTTTCACTTAGCATAATATTTTCAAGGTTCATTCATGTCTTAGGATTTATTAGAATTCCATTCCATTTTATGCCTAAATAATAATCCATTATCTGAGTATGCCATGTTTTATTTACTCGTTTATCAGTTGATGGATGTTTGGATTGTCTCCACTGTTTTGATATTATGAATATGCTGCTATGAATCCTGGTGTACGAGATTTTGTGTACACCTTGGGACTTCTTCAATATACATTTAAAATTTTCTAGTCCTCTTTCAGCCAGCTTCAGGGGACTGCATGGTGCCGAGTATGTGTTACCATAACTGCAGCTAGGAGGCAGAATCATCATGGTGAAAGGAAAGCCTGGAGCCAGGCTGTCCCAGATTTGAAGCCTGACCTTGTGAATCACCTTGAACAGGGTCCACAGCTTCCCTCGCCTCCATTTCCTCTTCTAGTATCATTGTAAAGGGCAAATGTCTGTAAAGCTCCTGCTTACTCCAATGTCTCGCAGGGGGTATGCATGTACTTAATCAATGGAAGATGCTACTATTATCATGAAGGTGCATGCAAAGTAAGTCACCTCTTCCTGATCTTGACTAATTCCATAAATAAATCTTCCTTATTTCTAAGCTTCCTCAGGCTCCCTTATGGTGAATCTGCCTGGGGACAGAATGACCTAGAAGGCCTCCATCAATACTTTTACTTTCCCATATCCAGACTAATATCAGCTTTATCAGTTTGCTTTGCATTACTTGTAAACATGAAAAAATACTTAGATACTTAAATGAAAAACAGTAGCATCTATATTTAAAAATCCATATATTGTGGGTTAAAATATTAGATGGGACAGGGTCAAAATGAGCATTTGGTGATATCTTAATGGTGTGCTAAGAAAACTCCATAATGCTTGCTTTTATCCTCGTCTTTAAGCCGTTATAGTGGGCACTGGAAGGATTTTTATTAATAACACATGGGACACCACATCAGACAAATACCAGTGATCAGCTGTCTAAAATTCATCCTGGGACAGGGCAAATATAAACCTACCAACCAATAAAAACTATAACCGGGGAGACTTTCTCCATGGGCCTATGACTTCAAGTGCAAAATTCCTACACACCAGTTTAATAAACTACCTTAAAGTTTGTTCCTGCGGCATCAAGGCTATTTTAGTGTTAGTTGACATCTAAAGCACGGACCCCCTAAAAGGAGAGGATATTTTTGTCACTCTTCAGAACATCCAGACAAAGCACTTATAAATGTCTTAATAATGGGACCTGGATAATTTCAGTTTGACTTGATTGCTTCATTCCATTTAAGTGCAATAGGATCACAATACAAGAGAGCAAGACATCTCAGTGACTAGAGCCACACAAACACTATATGAATTTAAACTCTGGAAAACCCACTGTACAAGGACAAATGACCGAATTATGTTCTGCTTCACGTGAATAGGATAGGGCTGCAGTTTGGATTTTGGAGTGCCTTCCTTCTCATTTTTTTTTTTTTTTTTTGGTTAGACTTACGGGGTGACATTGATTAATAAGAATTACATGGGTTCTAGGTGCACAGTTCCACAGTGCATCATCTCTGTGTTGCATTCTGTGTTTATGACACAGAGTCAGATCTCCTTCCATCACCTTATGTGTGCAAAAAAGGTGTCAGAATTTTAATGTCGTTAAGGGCCCTTACTGCAAATATAAGTGTTGTAAAGGGGTATATCTCTTGGCTAGAATCTCATGACACTATTGCAAATCAAAGTGACATGAATGACTTAGAAATAAATGTAAAATGAAAGGGTTCATGTATGAGAAAATAATGGTATACATTGACTCTTATATAAATATATTTTAAAACCCACGTTTTTGTGTTGTTCCCTTGTCAAAGAAAAGCTCTTCAGAGTCCACCTTTAAAGGCTGTTTAAACACTGCGTGTCTGAATTAGAGGCTTCCTTGTAGTGAAACGTGACCGAAACATGTTCTTTGTTGTTGAAGAAAGCCTGTGGTATGTTAATTTCTTTCAGTGACTGCTATTTACTTTGAGCAGGGACTGTGACAATGGTTTGGAAGATAGCAAGTGAAGGAACACAGTAGAACAATGTAGCAGTTGCTCAGGTCACAGAGAAATTTACTGCCCCAGGACAAGTCCTGAGCTGTCCCCCAGGTGCCTTAGCCACCCCTAAGGAGAGTTCCAAATGACTCCAGATCTCAGAGCTTGGGCCGAAACTATTCCAGGCTTCAGAGGGAAGAGGACATTCCCTCCTTCCAATTCAAAGCCTGCCACTCATTCTCCTTCCTTTGTGTCATGGTTCTCTCTTCAAAAACCCCCACTCCATACAGAGGAGTACACTGCTTGAGCCAACAATAACTGGGTGGGAGGGAGCACCACAGAGATCCAGGACTTGTGCTCCCCACTTCTGGCTTCCAGGTTTCCTAGGGAGTCAGAGACTTGCTGAACCATCAGGGAGCAGATGAAGCTGGGCAGCCCATGTCTAGGTCCTGAGATTCAATTTTAAGACCCATCAATTGGTGACAATAAGGTTGTGGCTATTTCATTTTCCCTTTCATCACTGGCTCAGGAACTGGGTCAAAGAGAGTCTACTGGGGGCATCAGTGGACAACAGCTGAAAGAGCTAGAGAGGGGAGACGTGGAGAAACATAGAGAAAACAAAATGGCACTAGAGGAATGGGCGTGTCTTTTTTATTCTCTCCCTCCCTCCCTTCCTCCCTCCCTCCCTCCCTCCCTCCCTCCCTCTCTCTCCCTCCACACCCCCTCTCTCTTGTTGGCTTTGAAATAGCAAGCTGCCACAAATCCTACAGTTGCAAGGAAATACATTCTATCAACAACCTGGGGTTAGCTTGGAAGCAGGTCCTTCCCCAGTCAAGCGTCCACATGAGAGCTCAGCTGTGGTCACATCTTGATTGCAGCCTTACAGCCTGGACTCTTGACCCAAAGAAACCTTAAAATTCTCTAAGTCGTTTACATTGTGGTAACTTGTTGTACAGCATAAGAAACTAACATCGTCAATATATCTTGCTTCATCCTTTAATTTCAACCTTTCTAGATCCTTAAGTTTTGAAAGTGTTTCTTACATGCAGCACATGAGTTGAAAAAAATTAACCATCACAGTATTCCATTGCATATATATGTATATATGTGCGTATATGTATATACATGCCTGTGTATATCATATGTACATACGAGTAGGTATAATATGGATATTCAACTGCTCTCTTTAAATCTTTGGGTTTTACTCCATTCATCAGTATCTTTTTAAAAGAACTTCAACCCTATTTTCTTTCTTCCCTCCACTTGTCTCCCAATCTCTTCTTTAAATGGAGCCATGATATAAAGCATAATAATTTTTATTATTTGTTTTCTTCTAATTTGTTTCCTTGTTGATAATTTTTAATATACAAAGTGGCTGAGCCTTACATTTGATATTTATCTGCTTTTTACTTTTGTAAGCCTCTGAACAACTTTTATCCATAGTCAAGTGACTTTCTACACAAAAATGTCCTCACCCTTGTTCTGAGTAAATACTGAAGCCTAATACCAAAACAATGCTGTCTAACTATGTAACGCTAGTAGCAACCTTTGCAACCCAGCCAACCTGGCAGGGAAAACATTCAAGAGAGCTCTTTGTGTTGTAGCAAAGCTGTAGTATAGGACGAAGGGCAAAAGTGGTAACACAGGCCAAAGCCTGCTGGCATTGATTCCTACAGGGTTAGCATAGCTCAAGTTGATAGAGGACATATTGCAAAGTCAAGCACCACTAGAACTAACTAGTATTAATATTAACAGTGAACTAAAGGCAAAGTGTTTTTAAAAGAAACGTGTAATTTTTCTCCAAGGCAGGTTGGGAAAACATGCCCTATCGAGATACTACAGCTCTGATTTGCACCTACATATCTATTTAGGTGAAAGCAACTAAATAGAGCAGAATGCTGAGAATTGTGTCATCATAGTTAAAAAGATTCAGATCCCAGCTGTGAGTGTGCTACCTGAGCTCTCCTCAGCAAGGTCACAGTAGAGATTTCAGATGTTGTGTCAGTCTGGTGAGAGAGATGATGGGGCAGAGAAAATGTTCATCACCTCGGATGGACTGAATTGATTCCAATTTCTAACTAGATTTAAATAGGGCCAGTCTGATGTGGGACAATGAGACAATACCTTTTACCCATGAAGTCTCTACTTTGTTTCAGGTTTCTAAGGACTATGGCTCACTTACAGGGGATTTCTGACTCTAAGACTCAAAACTTTGGACAGGTAAGCTGTACAAAGTCCTCTTTATGACCTCATGCGTGCGTGGGGGCCATTAGCCTCTGAAAACCTGTGGTGAACATAAACAGCTCCCCTACAACCCCCCTCTCTGTCAAACAATATAGCCAGGTTCTTAGGTACTGGGAACTGAAAATGCTCCTTCATGTCTCCAGGGGTGGGGGATGGCGTTGTGAAATCTGATATTGAAATTATAGTTACTATTAATTGAGTTCTAATATATGTAAGACAATGTGTTAAGCACTTTACATGATTTTTATCAATTCTCTTAAATCCTATAATCGAAGGTAAGCTTTTTGAAATAAAACACAGGTAGCCCCTGTATAACATGGTCATTAGTGTCCTCTAAAGTGGCGTGTTGTGCGAATCCGTGTCCTACAAAACAAAGAACTAGTACAAAAAAGAAGGGTTATGTTCCAAAAATTAAAAAAAAAAAACATGCTATTATATTTTTATAAGTAAGAGAATATCTTTATGAAAGCAATTTTCACCAGAAGGATAACATATTAATATGTATTATGTTTTTTTCCTCATCACTACTAAGCCCCATTACCCAAGGGCGTCTTCTTTTCGACAAGGTATCTTCATCCTCTGAACTTTCCTCAGCATCATCTTCATTTCTATTCCATACTTTTTGCAAAAATCTGTTATTTTAGATTGCCTGCTCTTAGCTGAGAGATCTTTATAAATTTCGTTATATGGTGTAAGCACTTGTGAAGTCCTCTCTTAAAGTTTGTGTTCTTTCAGTGGAAGGATCTTCATTTAGGAAATACAGCTCCAACTGTTCAGCTACGTCTAGGCCTTTATGTTTTTTAGAGTAAAGTGTTTAACGTGTTAGTTTTCATCTGTGCTATCATCCCCTGAATTATCTTGGCATATTCCAGATGTCGTTTCCTCCAAATCTGCTTCATCAGTTTGTTTATCCATCAGTAATTCTTGGATATCTTAAAATTTAAGCTCTTATGACGTTCTGTGTTGTTTGGGAATTTCCCTAATTCTCAAACTATGTTAGAGTGAAAACGTGTTCTAGGTTGCTGTGTTGCGTGATGGTTTTCCCCAATTCTTGAAACGTTTTAGAGTGAAACTGTGTTACAGTAGTGCTGTGTTATATGGGGGTTACCTGTCTTTTGAAATTACATATTGAAAGTCCACACCATATACCTGAAAATATCTACCTAGAATGACTAACACCAAGACCTATTCTAATAAAATTACTGAACCTTATCGAAAAAAGAAAAGAATCCTTTGAGCATTTAGCCAAAAAGAATATGCAATTTATACAGCAGAAAAAAATAGATTATCATTAGACTCTCTAACAACAGCAGATGAAAATAAATAATATACTGTATTAAAGAAAGAAAAATGTAAGCCAAGACTTTTATATCCAATAAAACTGACTTTCAAGCTTAACTGAAACAAACTAATAAGCATGCAAGAATGCAAGGAATATTGTTTATATGTGCTCCTTCTGAGAAATCTACTAAAGAATGATCTTCAGTAAACCAAAATGACTAGAGAGATGTTGATATAAAAACAGCTGGTGAACATTAACTGTATTGTTACTTTTTGAACTAAGACTAAATGAGACTCAAAGGGAATAGAACACATTATGTAATGGATTCATCAGAACTGTATAACTAAAATGTTAATTTCATTGTATATAAATTTTTAAAAAGACTTTGCTTGGGATATAGTAGTCTCCCCTTATCCACGGGGGCTGTGTTCAGAGACCCCCAGTGGGTGCCAGCAACCGCGGATAGTACCAAACCCCGTATATGTACTGTGACTTTTCCTATACCTACATGCCTATGGCAAAGTTTAATTCATAAATTAGGCACAGTAAGAGATGAACAATAACTAACAACAAAATAGAATAATAGCATATTCCCTTTCTTAAACTAAAGGATAAGTATTTGAGCATTCATAGTATTAGTATAGTTTACACTCTACACGTATATTTTAGATACTCTTCTGTATGTATGATCTATTTCATTGTGAAAGAAAATCTTCAAGTTGAACATTACCAAGAGCATTTTCAAATATGTTGAATGAATGTTTATTATTTATTAACCTTACGTTTTCCTCAACACCTCTTTTATGCCCAGTAATAAAATTACTTTTATGTGCAAGATCTTTTGAGCTACACAAGGAGAGTACAAAATACCATTTAAATATTTTACATTGACAATATACTCAGGTTATTATTTATGTATAAAGACAAGTTAAATTAAAATGAAGAAAACTATAAAGCTTGTTTCATGCATCAGAGACTTAGAATCTTATTCAGAACATGAGAACACAAGGGACAGGACCTGGGAGAATGTCAACTGACGTTCTGGACCTCCTGCTAGGAGCAGTGAGGACGCAAATGATTGTGCAGTGTGTCAGAGATGTGCACTTTGGGGAAGAAATGATTCACATTAGTTGCCTCCCAAACTGCATGAGTGCTCAACCCAGTCACACCCAAGTGCAAGTTGATTAGAGCTTTCAAGTCCACGTGTTCCAGGAGACGACATAAACACTGAGCAACGTATTTTAAATTGAAATGCAACAGTAACATCAGCTATCAGAAACAGAAATTTATTTTTCCGGTACCTTCTCCGAGTTGCACCAATTTTAAATAGCAAAATACACTTACTAATGTAGCTAGCATAAAGAAGCTGAAGGAAGGTAAGACTCAAGAGTTTCTCTGTTTTGTTGTATAGTTCATTACATTTTATTATATTCATCTGCATTGTGGCTTTCCCCATAACCTTGATATATTAGCACTCCTCTATCTCTGTGCCCCCCTTTTAGAAATGGAACAGTCACAGATTATTGGCTTATTATTGATTTAGAAGATTCAGTGAATTATTCTCAGGTCCTCTTTTGGGGAGCCGAGAAATGGCTCCATGGGGATTTCTGCATCCTCTTCTAAGTCTCAAAATTGAAGCTGAGCATAGTTGGGGGACCACATGATTTAATGTCCAAACTGGGACCCTTTTGAAAAGGGGTGGCACTGCTAATTACTTGAAGACCACGTGTATAAACTGGAGCTATTCTGGACAAACAAGGACATATGTCACCCCGTGTGTCACCAACCTGTAAGGTACAGAGAAGAGCAGGCAGCGGGGCCTTGGGTAATGATGGGGGAGGAGCAGAGCAAGGCGCCATGGATGTTTGGCCAGGTAAAGAGAGGGAGGAGAAGGTGCGAGGCTCACCTGGCAGGGCTTCGTGCACTGGATGAGCCGCTGAACTGACAAGCCCTTGAGCCTGTACAGATTCCTATCACCAAGGGAAAAACACAGCACCATCAGGTTGTGAGTGTCGCTTGTAGAGGACAGCATCTCCTCTTTGTGGTCTGAATGTGTGTGCGAGTGTGCATGTGTGTCTGCGTGAGGCCGTGTGACAGAAGTGGCTTTGGTCAAGGCCCCCTGCGCCCCTTTTTGCTCCCTTTTTGTGGTGATGTTGAGTTTTGATAGAGTCGGCCCCCTGCTCCCCTTTCTTGAGTAGGCATAACATCTGCAACGTGACCTTTTCTTCCGGAGTGGTAACAGGTTATGAAGTTACACCTGGGGCTCACGAGCACACGTGCAGAGATGCTGGTTAGGTGAGGCCTGAGTGCACAGAGACGAAATCAGAGGGGACGAGAGGGACTTGGAAGGCCCTGCGAGAATAAATATCCAGTGAAGCAGAAGCAGGAAGTTCCCAGGAACTATTGTCCCTACATACTCGGCAAGGCCGCCCTCACCTCCTTCTCGGCACGGTCCTGCTGATGGGTCTCTAACATCCACACACCTAAGGCCTTGTATTCATTCACAACACGTCTTTATCGAGTCCCCACCCTGTGCCGTTCTAGATGCTAGGGTGGAGTGGCAGACAAGACAGGCAGGCTCTGTGCCTTCATCACCATGGGGACAATAAGCAAACACACACAGCTGAGATGATGTCAGAGGGTGACGTGTGCCACGTACCCGAAAGGCTTAATCAGCACGTACTGGGCGTTTCCTCCGTCAGACACTGATTCACATGCTCTGTGTGCGTTAATTCACTGACTGCCACCCCAGCGCTCTCATGCTGCCAGTGACATTATCATCATTCCCATTTGACAGATGAGGAGACTGAGGCACGGGAAGATGAAGTCACTTTCCAAGGTTACCCTGCCAGTAAGTGGAAAACTAACATTGAAGTACAGACCATCAGATTCTGAGCCCACATGCCTCAGCATTATGTCTCATGGACCGATGGGTCTGTGTAAGGGTATCAAGTGCCATGGGGATGAAGGCCTGCGACTGAGGAAGACCTCTCAGAGGAGGGGACATTTCAGGCGAAACCTACATAAAGAGAAGTAGTCAGTCATGTCACATCCGAGGATAGAACTTTCCAGGTCGAGGAATCAGCTACCACAAGGATCCCAGGGCAGAAATGAACTTGGACTGTTTGAGTTGGTTGAGAGACCAGTGTTGTGGTCATGGCCTTTATGACAAAGGACTCCAAATTTAAAGCAGAAAAGTTTGGCTTACTATTTGAGCAGCCATTTCTTCATCTATAAAAAGGAAATGACAGAGCCAATTCTCCCTGTTTCAGAATGAAAGGCCATCATGGGAGCCATTATTATAATTACTGCTATTAATAACACGGCCACAGTATGTATAGCCTGGCTCGCTTGACTTTTTCCATAAGGACACGTCCATGTTATAAGTTAACACTTAATTGAGCAGGTAATCTGTACCCAGCACAGCACACATGTAATTTAAAGTCATCACATCTATCTTGTAAGGGAACTACTATTGTTTTGTAAATGAGAAAACGGAGGCTCTCGTGGTTAAGCAATACTACCAAAGTGAAACGCTTCGTGTACTGATAAGCTGCGATTCTGACCCAGTTTTGCCTTACGTCCAAGCGTAAGGTGTTTCCTCTCTACTCCTTGGCACAGTGTAAATTCGTCTACAGCAGGCGGGGGACAATGCCATCTCTAGCATTACAGTATCCCCTACAGATGCAGACACGGAGTCATCAATCCTTTTTAGACGGAGCCTAGGAGGAAGGCCATGATAACACTGGAGTGACAATAATGAAGTAGAACAAAGTGAACTGGAGCAAATGGATTGGTTCAGCCGTGTCCCTGGCCTCAGATGTCTAAATGCTTCCACCCGAAGCACGCTCCTGCACTGCTCTGAAGCTGTGTGTGCTCGGCATGAGAGAATCAAGAATAAAGCTGATTGCAAACTTGGTGCCTAACGGAGAAAATAAAGACATCATTTACTGACTGATTTGGACTAAGAAAAGATGTATTTACTTGCAGTTTATTATGTTGAATGTGACAGGCATACATTTGTGCTTTTTATTGAATGATGACTTACCACATACAGGAATTGGTGCAATTTGTAATGCAGATTATGTTTTTAAACAAGAAAGGGTGCAAATACACTGATGACTGTCACATGACTTGCTCGGTACTTCTCACAAAGTGGCTCGAGCGTGGGCGGAACGACAAATATACCCTAGATCCACAAAATGTAATTTCCAAAGACGATGATTCTGGGCAGCTTCCAATTCCGTCGGGCAGATTTAGACAGCAGAAATCCATGGCTAAGAAAAGCTAAGTATCCCAAAATAGCGGGAACTCGAGTAAGATCGTTGCGCCACTCCCATTAGCTGCTGAGATGGCTCCAGACACAGCAGGAGCAGCCACCACGGACATCTGGATGGGGGGTGCAAGAGTTCATGTTGAATCTGTAAGATGACAAAAGTGAACAACCTGGGAATGACGGCGGGAGGCAGGGCAGGGGAAAAGGCCAAGGGATCTCCATCCTACAGAAATGCAATAGCACCAAAGCCTGGTCCAGGGCTTATTTTCTGAGCAGTGAGTTGTGTGACCTCATCAGCTCCCAGGCACCGGGCCAGATCGTGTCTGGTGATCCATTTGTGCAGTTCCTCGAGGTTGCAGACATAGCTGGAAGCGCATTTGTGAATTTCCCCGCGGGGCAGGATTCGGTCTCGGCTTCCGGGTGGTCCGCAGCCATAGTCCTTCCTCTCAGCAGGGCCCTGCACGCACCATGCAGGCTCCTTTTCGATGAAGGCCAATTGCATTCATTGCTTTTCTTCATCCGACTGTTGGGCTTTACAGCTGACTTCATCCAGGACCCAGTAATGAACAAAGAGTGTTCATTCATGCCCACAGCTGCCATTTAGCTGCTTGTGAGAGGAGGTATGACTCAAGGTGCACAGATTTGCAAATCAGAGGAAACGTTTTCATTTCAAAACTTGCATGTGCCTTGGGGGAAGGCAAAGCAGGGCATGACATAATTTTCAAATTGTCTTTCACGGCTTTCTCGTCATTTAAAATGGGAGCTTTTGCCATTGTTGTCTAACAAAGGTTTTGTAGCATGCGCCACATGACATGTCAAAATGGTTTCTTCTCAAAATCTTGGAGCTTCCCAATAAAATGCTGCTCTGGAGGTTTGGACTCTTACTCCCCCACTTGGGAATATACCACCAGCAATTTTCTGTCCTCATAATGGGCAAACCCTGGTGCTCACACTTGCTGGAAGCCCTGCGTCTTGTGTGAGAGCAAATGCTACGCCCCTGTCTGCATTTCAAAGCAAAGCTCAGCTTGCCGGCTCCCTCACAAGTTGTCACAGACAGCGATGCCATTTAAGGCCGGGCGCAGCATTGGCGCTGGAACAATTGGGGTCTACACTGCAAATCCCAACTCCCAAACAAACACGGGCTGCGGGGGGCTGGCGCCTCGTTCTCCTAGGTGGTGAGGCTTCTGGTCCATTTTTAGGCAGATTTCTTTGCCACAGATCTGCTTTTCCCTCCTCTCATTAGAAGGGGGGACTGTGCTCCTGCTAAAGGAAAGGACTGTGCCAGTGAAAGGACTGAGAGGGAACTTTGGGGGCCTCTTTGCTTCTCCAAGACGCCAAGCTACCTGGGGGCTGGTGCTCTGCCCAGGCTGAGAAGCTGGTATGTTCATGCAGGGGTGGTTTGAGGAAGAGTTTTTGGCCTTATTTTGGACATGAAGTAGGAAAAAGGAACAACAGTGACCATCCTCCCCCTTTCCCTGTCCCCTTCCCTTTTCTTGCCCCCCTCCTCCAACTTACCTCCCCTGTCCACTCCACAATCTCCCCACTCCCTCTGCTCCCTCCAGGGCAATCCTTGGGGGCTGATGGTGGAGGGCAGTAGTAAGGAGAAAGTGGGGAGGGAACAGAAGGTACCATCTGGACCAGATCAAGAAGTAAAGGAGCAACATCAGGACTAAGTTGTTACATTCTCCTGCACGGATCCAGATGGGGCCAACTCCCGTAGAAGCTGTATTCGTTGGCTACAGCTGCGTAACTAAGTACCACAAAGTTGGTGGCTCACACTGCAGAAGGGTCTTGTCTCAAGGTTCCAGAGGTTGGAAGTCCACGAGGCGTTGGTAGGGTTGGCTCTTTCTGAGGGCTGTGTGGGAGAATCTGCCTCATGCCGCTCTCCTAGCATCTAATGGGGTGCTGGTCATCTCTGGCATTGCTTGGCTTGCAGGGCATTTTCCCCAATCTCTGACTTCATCTTCACGTGGTGTTTTCACTCAAGCAGGTATCTGTGTCCGGTTTTCCTCGTTGATAAAGACACCAATCATATTGGATTAGGGCCCACTCTAATGACCTCATTTTGACTTGATTACTTCTGCAAAGACCTCCTTACTAAATAACGTCACATTCTGAAATGCTGGGGCTTAGGACTCCAACATGTCTTTTTAAACCCATAGCAGAAACTGTTTAATTTCTTTTATAATTCTAGGACTGATGCATGTGCAATCTCTTGTACATTGGTCACAATCTTTCCAGATCTGGTGCTACTGCTAGTGTTCCTGGAGTAAAATTATGGATGCTTCTGGCATTCTTCAAACCACTGTTACGTAAAAGAATACGTTTTCCTTGTCCCTGGCTTTGACTTTCCCATGCTGCTCTGTGAAGAGAAGAGCCAGTGACGATTTCCTTGACACTAGTCTTGAGGACTGGGACCTGTTAGGGTGGGGAGGGCTAATCGGTACATGCTTGTCCCCCAGTGGCTCCTACATAGACAGAAGTGAGGTGTACCTGCAGCCCCCTTCTCACTCAGGATCTGCCTTACACACCTGTGTGCTCTTTCCACCTGCACATGAGGGGGTGGAGGAGTCAGTTAGCTAATCAGTGTCTGTCTCAGGATCAGAACTCACTTCCTGTGTCTTAGGTTTGCAGGTGGTACTCTTACCTGTGTGACCTGTTGGACTCTGGACTTGGCCAGCCTGCCATCAGGTGCAGCTAATGCTCTGGGTCAGCTATCACATCTACCTAGACCACCAGGCCCACCTGATTCTTTACACATATTCTTTTTTCTCTCTGGAATTTGATTCTTTGCCTGCTATGGTTTTAACCAGGATCTACCTGGCATATGGGCTCTGGATCCTGTTTGCCCCTGTAGTCAGCACCCAATGATCTCCTCCTCACCCCTGCAACACGCACACACACACACACACACACACACACACACACACACATACACACACTGAGCTGTTCTATTTCTCAGAAAGCCAATAAGGCAGTGGACGTGGAAAGGAATGGTTGTCTTGCTTTCCTCACAGGATCACTGGCTGAAACAATGCTTGCTGAGCCCCGAGATGATTCATAACCTTCAGATGTTACTGTAATTAGAGCTGATGAAATCACCTGCAGTATGGGCAGAAATGCTGTATGTTCTTGCTGACATGTGGTCCCCACAATAGTCCACTAAGCTATTGGTCATTCTTGTTGTACAAATGAAGGGTCAAAGGTGAGTTTAAGTGAAGGTGTAGAGTCAGTGAGGGATACATTTGGGATCCCATGTAGGATTTCTGATTCTGAATCTGTTGTTCTTCCCAATACCCTGGGAGTGATGGCCATGAAAAGTGCCACACAGAGCTTCTGCTGTGGGAGCATAAGTGACTGATGATCGTGACTGTGCTCCGAATCTACCTCTGTGTTCATGCCCAGGCCACACTCCCCCTGGACTGACTGCTCCAGGCAATGATCTGGCTCAGCAGAGTCCTCATGGGGCCAGTCAGTTGCTGTGACACAGGACTATTCATGATGGCAACTTTAGCTAGAAGACTCCATATTTGCCAGATGGAGATTTTCTTAGAACTGCTACAGTCTGAGATGTTGCTGAGCACACCCTCCTTCCTTTCCCTTTTCTTTCAGAGGGGTCAGTCATCAAGTTCTAAAGATTGTCTCACCTTCCCCAGCATTCTTCTCTTTTTCTCCCACACACATTTAGCCCAGTAAGTCTCTTGCATGTCTCATTCCCTCTTGTTAGCTACTTCTCAGAGGACCTGGATGAAGTGATGAGTTCTAATGTCCATTCATTATTTGTGGAGTATCTTCCATGTCTTCAGTGTTTTCAAGGCTTGGCTGGAAGTGGGGTCAGGGGAAGAAGAGGTAGAAGGAATAAACAAGGCAAAGGAGAAAAGAAGTGAGGGGGAGGAAATCAGAACAATTACACCAGGTCTGACAATTAAGTTTGTGAACTTGCCACCACGCACTTACGTTGGCAGCACTGTTCAAACAACTCAGTAAGGTGTCATAACCTTGGTGTATCTGTGTCTCACAGCTGTGTTCGTGTCAATGTGTGGTGGTGTCGTGCTGAGTGGCGTTCATTATTGTTGTATGTTTGTGTGTGCCATCATGAGAATGTCGAAGCTTGAATTAGAGCAACGAACAAACATTAAATTTCTGGTTAAATTTGGCAAGAGTGGAAGTGAAATCAGGGACAGTTAGGCAAGTTTATGGGGATAATGCCATGAAGAAAACAGCAGTGTACAAATGGATTAAACATTTTTCTGAGAGGAGAGAAAGTATCACTGATGAAGAGAGGTCAGGGCGGCCAGTAATGAGCTGAACTGATGAAAACATTGCAAAATCTCATCAAATTGTGTGTCAAAATAATCAGTTGAGCATGAGAAGCATAGCAGACCAAGTGAACAGCAATAGAGAAACAGGAAAATTTTAACTGAAAATCTTGGCATGAGGAAGATGTGTGCAAAAACGTCTCAAAGAAGCTCACCGATGAACAAAAGCAAAGGAGAGTCGAAGTTTGCCAAGACCTTTCGGAGAGGCAAGACCATGTTTTGTTCCATGTTATCACTGGTGATGGAACATGGGTGTACCAATAGGACCCTGAAACATAGTGTTAAAGTGCACAATGGAAGTCAGCCAACTCTCCAAAAATTTCCATCAGTCCAAATTAGGAGTCCAAACAATGTTGCTATCCTTTTTTGATATCAGAGAGATTCTTCATTCTGAATTTATACCAACTGGACAAACAGTCAACCAAGTTTATTATTTGGAAATGCTAAAAGGCTGCGTGAAAAAGTTAGACAAAATTACCTGAACTTTTCACCAACAACTCATGACTCTTGTATCACGACAATGCACCAGCTCACAGGGCACTGTCTGTGAGGGAGTTTTTAGGCAGTACACAAATAACTGTATTGGAACACCCTCCCTACTCACCTGATCTTGTCCCCAATGACTTTTTTCTTTACCTGAATATAAAGGAAATATTGAAAGGAAGGCATTTTGATGACATTCAGGATATTAAGGGTAATATGACAACAGCTCTGATGGCCATTCCAGAAAGAGTTCCAAAATTACTTTGAAGGGAGGACTAGACACTGATGTTGGTGCATAGTTTCCCAAGGGGAGTACTTCGAAGGTGACCCTAGTGATATTCAACAGTGAGGTATGTAGCACTTTTTTAAGGATAAGTTCATGAACTTAACTGGCAGACCTCATAAGGCATGGTCCTTGCCTCCAAGACAAGACTACTATACATGAAACATTAGGAAGATATACAAGGGCTGTCCTGAAGAAGTCCAGTCATTAATGCCTCTATTTTTCATACTACATGGCTGATACTTTCTAGCCCTCGTGAGACAGTTATAGCATTAAGTGCTAGCTATGTGCGGAAGACTGTGAGTATTGTGGGAATCAAGGAGATAAATATTAAAAGATCTAGAGTTTTCAAGAAAGGTACATTGTTCAGAGAAAGGAAGAATGCTAGAAATTGGGCTTTGAAGGACATGTGTGATCTCTATAACTACGAGGTAGACGGTGGCTTCCAAGTGAGGGAGACATTGCAGGTGGAAGAAGCTGACATTTCTGGCACTCTTTGGGTTCATACACCTCTCTGTCCCTCAGTTTTCTCACACATAAAATGGAAGGTAATAATATTATCTACTCCACAGGGGTTTTTATGTGGGTTAAAGATTTCATATTTATGAAGCATTTAGCACAGTCCTTGGGGAAAGTAAGTACAAATTAAGTGCTTGTTAAGTAAATTGGTGATAAGTGATGATAAGTCTGTATTTGGGGAGGCAGAGGGAAGAAGTTTGAGGTGAAGAGAGGAAGTCAGCCAGAAAATGATGCAAGGAAATGCCTCATGGCAGGAAATGTAGCAGAAAATGAGAGTCACTTGTTCGGTAGGAGAAGTAGCATGATGAGAGATTACTTTAGGGAAGATCTTTTTTGGCAATGATATCAGGCAGAAATTGAAAATGGGGAATCTGGGACAGAAAAAAAACGCACCTTAGCAAATATTTGTTCTGTTCTGAGAGTATATGTACATGCATATGGGGCATGAAGAAGAGAAGAGAATTAAACATGATCGAAACTTTCAAACATGAGGGATTGAAAGCATGTTGGTACTATAAATAAAGACAATAATGGAGCTTGTTTGGGAAAGAAAGTACAATGTTTGGATAAGATTGAATGAGGGAAGGTGAGTTGAACTGAAAATACCAATTGAGCAATTCAAGATGTAGAACTAGAGACAAAGGAAGGTTTTAGGATCCAGATTTTGGATTCATTGGCATTAACTGTTGAGATCTAACAAGAGGTGAAAACCTCATGACTCAGCCATGGTGACTGGAGAGATTCTCAATGTTGGTTCTAGTTCATGGTCTCATAGAGGCAGAAAAGCTTGATGGCCCTCAAGTTAGTGGTCCATGTGATACCTTTGTTAACATGTTCAAGTAACCAGCAGGTATTGAAACAACTAATAGTTCATTTAGTCTTAAAAGTTCTCCATCTTTATTCCCTAATTTTCTTCCTTAAGCAAATTTATATGTGGAAAGTCTCCATGAAAGGAGCTGTAATCCTTAATTCATTCATATTTAGCCACACCACAGTCTGCATTGCTTTATTATTAGCTCAGAGTTACTTGAAAAACGCAGAAAGCATTTTAAATGTAATAAGTACCCTGGCTTCCTGCCCTATATCCTCCAGTTTAAAATCAGAAGTTTTCAAATGTCTTTTGACTGTGATGTTAGGAAATATATTTTACATCACAGGACAAAACAAATATGCTAAAGCTGAAACCCTTACTATATATATGAGGGGTGACCCTCCAATGGAATTTATTTATAAAAAATTGTGTGTTTAGTCTTACATGCTTAAACTTCACTCACCTTCATAGTACTCTCTGTTTGATGCAGTATATCTATTGAGATGCTTTTCCCACTGCAAAACATGTCTGAACTTGTTGATTTTGATGAGTTTCAGTGCTTCTGCCACTTCACCCCGCCCCACCTCTTCCACATTGTCAAAATGTTTCCCACTGAGGACTTTTTTCATTCAGGAAAATGAACAAAAAATGTCAATCAGGGCAAGAGTCAGTGAATGGGAAAGGTGGGGCATGGGGGGTCATGCCATTTTTGGTCAAAAACTGCTGAACACTCAGTGCGATGTGGGCAGGTGCATTGTCATGCTGCACGTTGTTCTTATAAATCACCCATTATTAAATAGGCAAGCTCATTGAAAAAAATTTCCTCCCAAATTTACTGAAGCCCAATGCAGCCTTTCACAACAACGTCAACTGGTACACTGATGTAGATGGGTTCCTACAACATTCACCTAGCAGGGGAAGCCTGTACTACAAGGGATCTGCCCTCCAGAAGATAATTCCTGTTCTTTCTGGGGGGGTCTTCCCTTGCATGCAGTGCACTTAATTACTCTCTTTTCTCTTCTATTCCATTCTAGTCTATTTTATTTATTTTAAAGAGTGCTTTTTACCACCCACTAAACCAACCACTGATGTGTCATGACTTGCAATTTGAGAAATACTGGCCCAGCCTGCATGACCATCAGTTGCAGGTTGAGCCCTGGTAAGCTGGCAGAAACTGAGAGTCTCAAATGAATAGTTCAAGTTCAAGGAAAACTAGCTGCGCAGCTGACTTTCACCTTGAATCCTACTCTAGCAATGAAACTCTTGCTGTGTTTCTTATACTCCAGTTCCAGCACTGGATCACTGTTTTGGACTCCAGCACAATGTTCTTTTTTGTGTGCTTTATTCCACCTACACTATTATCTTGCTTCTAAACTCCCAGCCATGTGTTAGTGTCTCCACTCTTGGCTGTCAGACTTCCCCAACTCTGACTGCAATCATCCAGCACTGACTACAGTACCCTGCCGGCATTCCTTGGCTGTTAAATACTCGTACACGTGCATGTGACAATGGCCTGATGCTTACCACTACAGTGCTAACTTTGTCTCCTTAGACTGCTTATTAAACCCGTGATAGTTCTGTCAGGAGTGTCCCAGTTCCCCTTGCAGCCCACCTTTACTTAAACACCCCCTCAGCTCTGCTCCTGGAGAAGCAGTAAGAGAGGAGTCTGAAGCTCATCAGAATGGGGGCTCTAGAGTGAGAGACCTTGAGCAACAGTGTGATGGGAATGCATAGAGAATCTGAGGTGGAAAATTGGGGTGGAGGGCAGTGGAGGGGGAGGCCCACGCCAATGACAAGGTTGTGGGAGAAATGGAGGTAGTGTAATGAGTCCCACAGGTCTGGCATTCATTCCTGACTCTCACCTCCAGCTCCATCCTTCACTTTCTACATCTGTAAATTTGGAATGACATTGTCATCTAATAAACAAGGCTGTTGTAGGGGTAAGTGAGATAGCAGTTAATGCAGTTAGCGATTATTATTTTAGAATTTTGCTGGCATTGCAGCTAAGTTTGGTAACAATTTGGGTGCAGAGTTCCTAGATTGTGGCTATGGTCACCTTAAGCAGATTCTGCTATCCTCTTTTTCTCCCTTTTTAGTATTCCTCTTTCTTCCCACCTCCAACTCCCCGAAAAACAATCTATGTTAATTATTCTTGCTAAGGTAGCTGGTGGTAACCACCTGGAGAGCTTCTCTATCCTATGGATGTTAGCATCTTAAGAGAAAAGGAGGGCTGAAGGTCTTAACCGATGTAATTAGACAAATTGCTACTAAGTGAATTTCAGGCATTATGATGAAGGTGGAGAGTATTATTTTGGCTAAGTAGGTCTCATTAGTACCTCTCAAAACATCGTAATTAGAGTGGAATTCAGGTTCAGAAGGTGGCACCACAGCACATGGCTTCTCTTTATATACTTAGCCTTGACCTTAGTGATATATAAAGTAGAAGAAAATGTTTTTTGAGTTCGCTCAAAGATTAGGGTTTTTCATATTCTTAAAGACAACCCAATAAAGTCAATTGCTACTTCATCACAAAACACTAGTATATCATCAGATTATTTCATTTCACTAATTCTAATTATTAATTCATTTATCTCCTAAGAGCTTGTTCAGTTGTTTACAACAGCTTCCTGAGGGTCATCTTTGATGACTAGGACAGAAAGGGAATTCTATAAACAGATGGGGTGAATGTGGGGGATCAAGGAAGAGGAGGAGTCAAAGGATGACTCCCAGGAATCCGATGCAAACAGCTGAATCTCCCATTCAGTTTGCTACTGCTCAGACTAACTCTCACAACACTGTTTTTTCAAGTGAAGTACAGTATTGTCTGTGAAAAATCTGGATAAGTCATGTGTAATTAAAAAATGAACTAGGTTCTCTTATATCACACTCTTCTGTTCATACCTCTCCCAAGATAGTGTATATATGTGTATTTGTGTATGATGTGTGTGTGTGTGTGTGTGTGTGTAATCTGGATATGTTTATAATATTCAGATTTAGGCTTATAAATATTCATAAGGCAATCAATGTATAAATGAATAATTTAAGTTTCTTAGTATTACACGATCTGTGTATAGAATTCCCTTTCTGTCCCAGTTGAGCATCTTCTCATAGAGTTCTTCTCAAACAATTTCTCTCGACTAGCATTGTGAATATGCCTAATGCCACTAACAAAGTTTATAGATCTGTATTAGTTTCCTATTGCTGTGTAGTCAATGAAAACTTATTATCTTACAATTCTGGAGGTAAGCAGGGCTGTGTTCCTTCTGGGAGCTTTAGGGGAGAATCTATTTCCTTGAATTTTTTAGCTTCTGGCCTCGGCCTGCTTTCCTTGGTCCATGGCTGCTTCCTCCATCTTGAAAACCAGCAATGGCGCATCTTCAAATCTCTCTCTGTTTCCATCATCTCACTTTTTCTGACTTTGATCCTCCTGCTTTTCTCTTATAAGGACCCTGTGATTACTGTGGACCCTCTTGGAGAACACAGGATAATCTCTCCATCTCAAAATCCTGAACTTACTCACACTTACAAAGTCCCATTTGCCACAGAAGGTAATAGGTCCCAAGGAATAAGACAAGGATATTTTTGGAGAGCCATTATTCACTCTAAAAAAGTGTAATATAGTAATTTTCTGCATATCACACCATTCCTCACAAATGGAAGGAATGTAGTTTGCTCATGATGACAAGTATGCGTGTTCTAACTCTCTGGATGTCATACTTTCAATGGCTTTCCCATTTGAAATAGCAAATATATATGGGACTCCAAATGATGAATACAGGAGACTGTAAACAGGCCTCTAAGGTGGGAAAGTCTTAACAGGAAAATCTAAAATTATTTTAAAAGTATTAATAGTTCAGTTCTTTAACTTAATTTTTAAAAGTGTTAGGTCTTACATGCTTAGGATAAAAAGGCATTACCATCTTGATATTTAAAGAAATCAATCAATCCATTAATAAATATTTAAAGAAACCACTGAAATCAATGAATTTATAATCAGCCACTCTTGATTAAATCATTGATTTAATTAACCAATATTTAATTTCCTACAACATACCAGGCACTGCTTTGGGCACTGAGACCTAATGATAACCAAGGTTGATATGATCTTTGCCTCCATAAGCTTACTATAGTCTAGTGAGGATAGGAAAAGTAAGGACGTTATTACAATAGTGTATAATAAGTATGTACTAGGAATGTCTAGTTACACCCAAGTTGTAGTGCTGAGACTAACATCTTGTTTCTAGGTGTCAGGGCCCCATCACCCTCTGCTGGGAGAAGAAGTTATGAGTATCCTCAGCTATTAATAAGTAAAGGGAAGCAGTGACTTCCCATATACAGAGGGTGTCAAAAAACATATATATATTTTAAGAAAAAAAACTGTATTAAAATTGTAATACTCAATATATATTGATAACAAAAAATGAATGCAAGTCACATTTGACTTCTGAAATGACAAGAGGTGCTCAAAGAGGTTCCCATCAGTGTCCAGATACTTCTGATGACAGCAAACTACGCTTGAGCAACGTGGACCAAAATGTCCACTTGTATCGCTGTGCATGCCGTTTCAATTTCTTCCCGAAGTACCACCAGTGTAGCTGGTTTTGTATGGGACACAACATCCTTTAAGATACCCCACAGGCAGAAGTCAAGGGGTGTTAAGTCAGGAGAATGTGGGGGAAACTCAAACAACATTCTCGAATTTCAAATGCCACTTCAAAATGGCCTTGCACTCCTTGAGCAACAACAGTGCTTCTGCCATTTTCTTTCACTTGTCCTGCCTGTCACATGGTGATGCTAGCATTCATTTGATTAATGCCATCCTTTTAGTGAATGTCATACTGCACATTGCTACCATAATTCAATTCAACTTCAGAAAGTAATACATAGATAACATCTCTTGAAATATGTATACACTTTTGGCACCCCTGGTATTTCAGATGGAAAGCAACAAGCAATTGAATATTAGAATGGAAACTGTCAAAGACAAAAATGAACAGCTGACGTAACTTCTCCATTTGAGTAATGTGTTCTTATGGCCTAGAAGAGCTACAAATGGTGTGTAGGCATTGGTGCAGCTTTAACAAAAACCCAGGGACTGTTTACCATGGTTAGCAATTCTCTTGATGCTGAGCCTGCTTCAGTTTATTTGTCTTGCCCAGTCAGACCTCTCATTCCCAGCCCCCACTTCCTCTAAGGTTACGCCCATCCTTCACCCCATCCCACTCCTGCTTGTCAGCCCAAAGAACCCTCCATTTGGATGTAGTGGGAGAGGCAATGCTCAATTTTTCTTTTATCCTATTTCTACTTCTATTTTTACAGTCTAAACTCTGTTGTCTGATTCCCTCAGGACTTCTCTTCAGATATTCAAAAGCTTGTTTAGAGGTTTTAAAAAAAGAAATACTGAACATTGACTGTTCTTGCTTTTTAAATTCCTGCTTTAACAATCCTGCTTCTTCAGGCAAAGTAGCTGCCTCTGACAAAGGGGAAAGTCATGCAAGCACAAGAATACTGGGAAAGAAAAGTACAAAGACTGATATTTCAAGATATTATGCAATTAGTGTTATGACGGGGATCCTGAGGGCCAATCACCAATCAGATGGGGCAGGAATGTTAAGACAGTTGGACTTTGTTGTGAGAGCAGTGCAGAGCCATCAAACTATCTTAAGCAGGGCAAGATGTCATGCTAAGATTTTGGTTTTAGAATACCAGATTGGCAGTAGTGTGGGGAACAGATTGGAAGGAGAAAGGACAGGATGAGAACAGAACATGAATGCAGAATCCAAGTGAGAATTGATAGTAGACAGCACAAGATAATACAGCGGGTTGGAAGGGACTGGAGGGTTTTGCGGCAAAAACTCAGCGGCTGATTGAATGTGGGGGATCAGGAAAGGAGGAATCAGAGATGACTCTCAGGCATTTGATGTAAACAGCTGAATTTCCTGTTCTTGTGAGATAAGGAACATAGAGGATGGAGAACCAATATAATGAGTTCAGCTTGAGGCATGTTCAGTGTGAACATGCAAGGGGAGAAGTTAAATAGGCAGTTGGATAATTTGGGCTTCAAAAATGAAGTATGGGCTGGAAATAGAGATTTGGACTTCAGAATAGAGGAGATCATTCCAAGAGAATGACTCAGAACATCGGGGAGAATTTTTTCAAAAGAGATCCAAAGGTACTAAGTCAGGATGTTGAAGAATATTGAAATTCTAAGGGTTAGAGAGAGAAACAAGAACGTACTAAGCTAACTGAAAGGGAATTGTAGGAAGAGAACCAGGAGGCAAGCATGACATAGACACTAAGGAAAAAATGTTCTTTTGGTGTGTGTGTGTGTGTGTGTGTGTGTGTGTGTGTGAATTGAGTGTGGTAAACAGCAAAAAAGCTGTGGAGAGGTCAGGAAGGTAAAAATAGAAGTGTGTGTACTGGCCTTAGTCACAAGACCATGGAGAGTTTCAGAAGCCTAGAGGGGCAGAAGCCAAATCACCGTGGTTCCGAAAGTGTTGGGGAATTAAGAGAATGGGATGACATGCTATTTCCAGAAACATGGCTGAGAACAAAAGGTGAGAGAGAGAGAGAGAGAGTGTGTGTGTGTGTGTGTGTGTGTGGGGGGGGTGGTGGCAAAGGAGGGGTGTGGTTTAAAGTGGAAGGAAAAACATTTTTTAAATGCCTTTATGATTTGAACTAATCAATGAACATTTCTAGGTTAAAAAGTCCTCAGATTATGCTTTTTCTTTATTAAATATCCAAAGTAATTTGATTAGTGAGTAAGTTATGTAGGTAAGTTAAATCAAACCTCTCTTTTGCCTGAAATAGCCAGAAAATAAAAGTAACTATTCAAGTTTATGTCTCTTCTATAGCTACTTTCAGAACATTATCATCCTCTCACTTTCTTTCAAAACAAGATAAAATATCTCCTATGGGGTTGATGCTAAGTAGCTGTACCATCCTCTGGCCTTTTGTCCATGCTGTCCAAGTTCTGGGTCACACTCCCCTGGTCTTTAATTTCTTCCACTCAATCTCTATCAGTATTTCCCCAGTTCTTTTTTTTTTTTTTCCCTTTTTTTTTGGTGGTGGGGGCGGGGGCAGGGTGGGTAGTTCCCTGGCTGGGAATCAAACCCAGGCTCCGATGTTGAGAGCGCCAAAGCCTAGCCACTACACCACCAGGGAACCGCTTCTATTAGTATTTTCTTTAAGGCTCCAGATTGCCCTGCTGCCTTCATTCTTACTCATACTCTTGATGTGACTTATCATCAGGTTGGATTGGCTGATTAATGTTTTCATTTTTTAAAGTATCACTCAAAAAGCTAGTTTTAGGGGTAGAAGTTGGTGCTGGGTTGCTTTCATATCTTTATGTTCAATCAAGTGAAATTTATTTCTGGCATGCAAGGTCGGTTCAATATGCACACATCAATTAATGTGATATACCACATAAAATGAAAGACAAAAATCATATGATCATCTCAATAGATGCAGGAAAAATGTTTGATAAAATCCATCATCCATTTATGATAAAAACTCTCAGCAAAGTGGAAATAGAGGGAACATACCTCAACATAATAAAGGCCACATACAACAAATGCACAGCTAACATCATACTTAAAAAGGAAAAAGCTAAAGACATTCTCCTTAAGGTAAGAAACAAGAGAGTGATGCTCGCTTTCACCACTTTTATTCAACGTAGTACTGGAAGTCCCAGCCAAAGCAGTCAGACAAATAAATAAATAAATAAAAGGCATATAAATTGAGAAAGAAGAAGTAAAACTGTCATTATTTGCAGATGTCATGATACTATACGTAGAGGACCCTAAAGATTCCATTAAAAATTATTAGAACTTATTAATGAATTTAGTAAATAGCAGGCTGCAAAGTTAATATTCAGAAATCAGTTGCATTTTTATACACCAATAATGAACTATCAGAAAGAGAAATTAAGAAAACAATCCCATTTACAATTGCATCAAAGAAATACCTTGGAATAAAGTTAACCGTGAAGGTAAAAGACTTGAACTCAGAAGAACATAAGACACTGAAGAAAAATAGTTGGAGAAGATACAAATCAATGGTAGTATATCCTGTACTCATAGACAGGAAGAATTTATATCGATAAAATGTTTGTATTACCCCAAAGCAATCTATAGATTCCATACAATCACTGTCAAAATACCCATGAAAATTTTCACAGAACTAAAACAAATAACTCTAGAATTCATATAGAGCCATAAAAGACCCTGAATAGTCACAGCAATCCTGAGAAAGAACAACAAAACTGGAAGTACTATGCTACCTGATATTAAATTATACTACAAGGTCATAGTAATAAAAACAGCATGATACTGACATAAAAACAGACACATAGATCAATGGAACACAATAGAAAGCCCATAAATAAATCCATGCCTATATGGTCATTTAATCTATGACAAAGAAAGCAAGAATATACATTGGGGTAAAGAGAGTCTATTCAATAAATGGTGTTGGGAAAGCTAGACAGATACATGGCGAAAAACAAACAAATAAACAAACAAACTAGATCACCTCCTTTTGTCAAATACAGGAAAAAACTCGAAATGGATTAAAGATTTAAATGTTAGACTCCAAACCATAAAACTCTTAGAAGAAGATAAAGGAAATAGACTCTCAGACATTACCCTTAGTAATATTTTTACTGATATTTTTCTTGGGCAAGGGAAACAAAAGAAAAAATAACAAATGAAGCTACATCAAACTAAAGTTTTTTCACAACAAAAGAAACCATCAACAAAATGAAAAGATATTTTACTAAATAAGAGAAGATATTTGCCAGTAATATAGCTGATAAGGGGTTAATGTCCAAAACTTATTAAAAAACTCATACAATTCAACACCAAAAAAAACCTTACTACCCAATTTAAAAATGTGCAGAGGACCTGAATAGACATTTTTCTAAAGAGGACACACAGATGTCCAATAGACATATGAAAAGATGCTCAGCATCACTAATCATCAGAGAAATGTAAATAAAAACCTCAATGAGATATCACCTCACACCTGTCAGAATAGCCATCATCAAAAACTTAACAAACATCAACTGTGGTGAGGATGTGGAGAAAAGGGAGCCCTGTGCACTGCTGGTGGATTGCAAATTGGTGCAGCCACTATGAAAAACAGCATGGAGGGTCCTCAAATAATGAAAAATAAACCCACCTTATGACCCAGCAATTCCACTCTTGGGAACTTCACCAAAATACCAATTTGAAAAGATATATGAGAGCTGTCCAGAAAAAATCCAGCCATAAATGACTCCAGTTTTCATACTATGTATGCTGAATACTTTCCACACAGTCCTTGTATGCACCCCTATGGTTACTGCAGTGCTATTCACAATAGTCAAGATATGGAAACAACTGAAATGCCTATCAATAGATAATTGGATAAAGAAATACATATGTGTATGTGTACATACACACAATGGAGTAGAAGTCTGCCATGAAAAAAGAATGAAATACTACCATTGCAACAACATGAATGGGCCTAAAGGGTATTATGCTAAGTGAAATATGTCAGACTGAGAATGACAAATACCACATGCTCTCACCTATGTGTGGAATCTAAAGAACAGAATAAATGAGCAATAAAACAGAAATTGACTCATAGATACAGAGGCTAAATGATGGTTGCTGGATGAGAGGGGGTTTGGGATGATGGGTGAGAAAGGTGAAGGGATTAGAAAATACATATTGGTAGTTACAAAATAGTTACAGGCATATGGGAAATATAGTCAATAATATTGTAAAAACTATATATAGTGTCAGGTGGGTACTAGATTACCAGGGGGATGACTTCATAAATTATATAAATGCCTAGTCACTGTGCTATACACCTGAAAGTACTATAAAATAAAGTTGAATGGCAACTGTAATTTTAAAAATATAGTCACAGGATGTAAAGTACAGCATAGGGAATATAGTCAGTGGTATCGTACAGTGTCAGGTAGAAGACCTGTTGGGGTTATTATCACTTTGTGATGTGTGTAAATGTCTAATGACTATGTTGTTTTGTACACCTGAAACTAATAATAAAAAAATAAATTTTTATAAAGCGTTACCAGAAAATTCTTGTAAGTCAACTTGTAACACTATATTTTCATGCAAAATATGATTTAGGTAAGCCCTCTGAACTTGTAAGTACAGATAGCCCTGAGGGTTTGGGAGACTGCTCCCAAAGATTTAGGAGAAACTTGTGTGTGGGTAGGTAATCAGGGGTGTGGCTACCTGAATTCGATAGAGGATAAATATAGAAAGTTATCAGAGTCTAAGGATCTCAGAAGGAAACACTTAAGGTAGTGTCATTTCTCAGGAAGTCAGGCATTAGAGAACTGGTTGGTGGGTCTGGTCAGAAGGTTTGTATGAGTGTTTGATCTGCCTTCAAGTCTACGGTTTTCTGAGGATGAGACTAGACTGCATTATGGTGAACTAAGAATTATTTTAATGTTATAGATGAGAAGAGTTTAAATTCTGAGGTCTCAATCAAAGTATTGAAAAGCTGTTACCTTTCAGATTACAGTCAGAAGAATGCCATCCCCGCCCCTCATTATTGAAGCGATATTTGCATATTGTAGAGATTTTTGTAAGGTCTTAAAAAAATCAGAAAGAAAAAAATTACTTATAATTTCACATTCCAATCTTCTTACCATATCATTAGAGTTTCAAATCATTTCATAGCTTGCTCTTTTTCTCCTAACATTTTATCATGAGCATTTTTCAATATTCAAAATTCTCTGCAAACTATTTTTCCTTAATTATTTCCCTAATAGCAGATATTCAGATTATTTCCAGTTTTCTTCTTTATGCAATGGTGACTAATGCTTAATAATCATTTGTGTGCATTAATTTTTTGTCTAGTTCAGAATATATTCTTAGAATTTTACCCAGAATTCTCTATTATTATGTCAATTGGATATGAATAATTTTAAGGGGCTGGCTTAATCTTTCATCAGACTGATTTCCAAAACCTTTGTACTCTGTTATGAATACCTTAAGAGTGCCTTTTTCATCATACCTTTAATAGCATTAGGTATATTCTCAGTTTAGAATATACGAGGACTGTCCACAAAGTACTCAGCCATGTAATATGAAAAATAGAGGCATTTATGGCCAGATATTTTCTGGACAGCCCTCGTATGCCAATTTAGTAGGTGAAAATGCTCTCTTTTGTATCTACCTTTTAGAAATGAGTAACTTCTGTTAATTGTTATTTATTTTAGTGGTCCATTCCTCAACTTGGAATATATTTATTCCAAGTTTTAAAAAGTACTTTCCCACAGTGCCATTGTCCACTTTGATTATTTTTCCTTCTCCTTCTTGCTAACACTCCACTTTGATCCTGTGAAGTTTGGTTAAGATTCCACTCGGAATTTCCACCAGATGTTGATGTGGCTGTTGGAAAGAATTGTGGGGGAGGGATAGAGAAAGCCATTGCTGTCAGTTCCGTGCGTCCAAAATTTGTAGAAGTCTGCTCTGAAACAGTCCTATAGCAATGATCTAAAATCATTGGGATAGACTTTGAATCCTGATGGCACATGACTTGGGCTTCAGGTCCACATCACTTCCTGTGAAGTTAGCAAATTCCCGATTATTGCCTAGGCCTGGTTAGGAGCTAGGATGCTCCGTATTCCCAGAGGCATGCTTCTTGTCTACACATAGTTTTTGGCAGATGCCTAGACCATTCTTAAGCATCCAGATTTGGAGAACACAGAAATATCAATGTCTTCTTCCCCGGAAAACCCTTATTGTCTCAGATCCCTACAGTACAGGAAGAATGGGATAAATCACACTGGCTCATATGACGAGTTAGTCATAGCCATTTGGCAATAGGATTTTTTTGTTGTTGTTGTTTTAATGAAAGGGATACACTGGGGAAAATAACGTGGGAGAAGTAGATGGATAAAGAGAGACACAGAGAGATAGTCACAGAGAGAGAAACAGAGAAAAAGAGAGAATGTAAAGTCACAGAAAAAAGGTAGACAGACACAGAAAGGGACAAGCAGATACAATGGAAAACAGATTGTATCTAAGTGCCTCATTGTGTGTGTGTGTGGGGGGGGTGGGGAGAGAGAGAGAGAGAGAGAGAGAGAGAGAGAGAGAGAGAGAGAGAGAGAGAGAGAGAGACTCAAGTGGAACAGCAGATTTAATTTTAAATGTGCAGTGCTGATGTCCCAAAATATACCTTTGCCTGAAAGGCTCCTAAGGGCTCATTTCCCCACTTGGAAAGCCTGGCCTGATTTGCATGGTCGCTCAGAGGTTTCCTGCAGTCCCTGACCAGGAGTCTGTCCCCTTGTAGATGACTGCCTCCAGGCAGAGAGTTGCTTCTGGATGACAGCAGAGGACATGGGGCGTCCAACTATTGAGCTGATCATTCCATTAGATGATGCTAGAATAAGTAAGTAACCAGCGGAGTAGAACTCACGGCGAGGGAGCAAAATCCACAGATAAGATATAAAAGGTAGTATTCACATCCTTTAGATAATTAGAAAGCCCTAGGGAATCCTAGGAAACAATGAATAATCACTAATGAGAAATTAGGATCTTTCAGACAATGAGAGAGGCCAGAAGGTTTGAAAAAATTGTTCGTTGGCAGAATGTCTCCCTAAGGCCCTCCGGGGAGGAAGTTCTTCTTTGCAGTCTCTTCAGATTTCACAATGAGACACATGGTATAAAAGGACCCCAAGGGGAAGAAATAACTTCAGATATTGCCTCTGAGCTCGTGGTGAGTTGCTGCTTCCGGAAGAGCAAGTGGGCAGCATACTCTGTGAAGAGCTGATGGTTCATTCTCCAGGGAAACACCAAGAAAATGTGGCAGCAGTTTGGGAGCAGAGAGAGAAAGCAAGCCCTTCTGGGATCTTATCAACAGTTATTCACACTTGGATATATTTGTCTTGGTTCAATACAGGGCGAGGAGTTGAAGGTCCCAATGTACAGAAAAGAAGGAAGGTAGGTAAGCTTGGGATTGCCCTACATTCCTCCAATTTCTAAATTATCACCAGAGGAATAGACTGTGCAAGGTAACAATGCAACCTTTGCTTGTTGATGTTTAATGAAGTTACCCAAGCTTGGCTGAAGGCTGGCATGCTCCCAGCTTTTGAAAAGGAGCTCTTGCAAGGCTAAGTGTGTGATTGTTTCCTTGTCATTACAGGTTTAATCCAATCACACCTTGACATTTTCTGGCTTTAGCGTGTGCTGTCCATGCCTTGTTCAGCAGGTGGAGCTCTGTATGCAGGAAATAACATGTCTAGGCATGGAAATTTTTCTTTTTTGATTCCAAAGAGAGCAGACTTTTTGGAGAATGCTGAACCATGAAGTAGGGTGATAGAATTGTCCTGGTGGGGTTTTCTTAGAAGAAAGTGTTTCCTAATGTCATGCTTCTGATAACGTGCAACCACAGGATGAGTTCAGGGTAAGCATTTTCCCTTTTCCTATAACTGGTATTCTTTGCAATTATTCCAGATCAGTTAAGTTTGGTTTGGGGGGTTGGATTTATTGATGTTAGCACACTGAGCACTGGTAATGATTAGAATTTGCCAAGTGAGCAAAGAGTAGTCACTGTCCAACTCAGAACCACACAATCATCTCCCCATTTGTTCTATAGGATTGAGCTAACTTTATTGAATTTTCAGGACTTTCAGGTCACTCACATTGACATTCTGAAAGCAACCACAAAAAATATCTTGCTTTCTTAAAAAGGTAACTTTTCCTCAAACATGGCAAATTTATCATCAGCTCTGATAAAATGTGCTTATGATTAGATAAAAATGCCAATAATAACTCTGTTAAGGAGAAATTAGGTATTCACATTCTTTTCTCCTCTATTCCTTTTTATGCTGAAAATTCTGTAAGAAATACTGAGATCACAGGACGTCAGTGCCTTGACACTACTCTGGTCACAGAGTTTAAGCTTAATTGATATTAATTTGTGAATGAATGGGTAGATACATGGGTGGATGGATGGATGGATGGATGGAATGGATGGGTAGATAGAGAGAGGAATGGACATCCATGCTGAGACTTGTCCACAGTACAGGATTGTTATTGATGCTCTAGGGAAATACACATAATTACTTCTATGGAGCGTATTAAGAAAAGTTACCCAAAATAAAGGTGGTTTCACTTCTACCCATAAATTATAACATGCTGCAGCATATTTTGTCTCTAAAGTTTGCAGACTTCAGAAATCATCACAAATAACAGAAAAACAGTACAGAAGCACTTATATTTTTTTTCAGCACCGTAGAAACAAGAAAGGAAATTTTAGAACTGATAGGAACTGGTTTTTATGAATTAGAAACTCACTTGCAGAATATTTGCCAAGAGTTGCATGAGACTAAATGTGGTATTGGTTCGCCCCAACAAACATTAATTGAGAACTTATTATGTGCTAAGGAATGTACTAGGCATTGGGGATCAGTAGTGAATTACATCCATTTCTGCCTCTGAGGATCATACGATTGCACAGAGAAAGTGACATATGAACAGATGGTAAAGTGATACAATTAGTACTAGTGGCATGGGAAGAGGGTTAGATTATGACAGTCTTGAAGTTAAGGACTACCTTATTTATCTTTATTTGTTAACCCTACCAGCCCGCTGTACCGCTTTTTCGGTCATTTCTGAACCTACCGCTAGGCCGCTGGACCTAATTTTTGGTATTTTGCCTCGTACGTGAGAAACATGACTCCAAGTTCCATCTTATTCTAACCACTTGTTTGCATGTAACTAACCTTTTTTCTCTTTAATGCTCAGGATCTCAGGTATAGGGGACAGTTAGGTTCAGGGCCTCAGGTCTGGTAGGGTTAATGTCTCTGGAAGACTGTAAGATTTTAAAAATATTATTTTTTGAGCTGTTAAAACATATTTTTCAATATTTGCTAGAGTCTCTGGAAGATAAGAGGTTTAAAAAATGTTATTGAAGGAATGAAACCTAGAGGTTAAACTAAAATATCTTGAAGGGGATGATGTCTAGAATATCAGTAACTATAAGGGCGCAAATGATGATGGCTAATACTCACTGGAAGTTTATTATGTGCACTCTGAAATAGTCATTCATGTCATCTCCACAAAATTCTCTGAGGTAGAACTGTGATTATTGCTGTTGTACTGAGGATGATACCAAGACACAGACAGGTTAAACATTTGTCCAAGATCACCGCACTGATAAGTGTTAGAACCAAGATTCAAACTCAGCACCCAACAAAAATATGGAGGGGCCTTCTAGGCACAGGGATGGTGAGAGCAAAGACAGAGCAGATCAGTATTTCAGAGATGTACTAAGGAGTTTGGATTTTATGCTGTCAGAGATCAGCAATCACTGAATTGTTTAATCAAAGAAGTGACATAATTAGATTTGTGTTTTAGCTAGCTCATTTTAGTTTTCAGATGGATGCTAGTTGTAGGCCTTGGGAGTAAAACTGAAGGGGCACTGAAGGATGAAGAAGAGTTCACCATGTGGGAAAGGAAGGGAGGCGGCGGGGGGTTCCCTGGTGGTGTAGTGGCTGGGCTTTGGTGCTCTCACCACCGCGGCCTGGTTCGATTCCCACTCAGGGAACCAACCAAAAAGAAAAAAAAAAAAGTAAGAGAAGCATTTCAGTCATTGGACAGAGAAGGTGTAAAGGCTACATGTGAGGGTGTATCCTTTGCAGGGACCATAAAGTGGTACAATTTGGTATAGCACGAATTGCAAGTGTAATGAGAGACAAGGTAATGAGATGGTGTTGAAGAGGTAAGTGGGGACTGGATTGAGGGACTGGAGCTAGTTTCTTTAAAAGTGAAGAGTTTTAAAGCATGTGGTGAGATGGTTAAATGTATGCTTTAGAAGACCCCTCTGTGAGGTAAAACATAGATTGGGAACTTGCAAGACTGTGAGCAGGGACATGTTTGGAAGCCCTCACAATAATCCAAGCAAGACTTGATGGCAACTTCAAGTAGGGGCAACAGCATTGGTATTTAGGAGATAAAATTGGTAGGATTTGGCGATTGATTGATTGATCATCAAGGAAGGCAGTGGTGAAAGAAAGTAAGAAGGTTCTAGTTTGCCTGAATAGCACTAGTTGTGCCAGAGAAATGACCATTAGCACCTCCATTCAAGAGGTCCATACTTGGCATGCTTGGTTTCATGGTTACTCTAGTTACAAGTGGAAGATGTCTCGCAGAGGTTTGGCTTGAGCAACAGAGAAGATGCTATTCACTGACATAAGGAAGGAGGGAGAAAGGGCAGATATCAGAGTGTGGTGGTGAGGATAAATTCTGGACATATTAAGTGCCTGGGGTTACAGGACAATGGGAGTCCTGAAGATCACATGACAGGTCAGGGCTAGAGATATAGTTTTAAGAAACATTTGCATCAAAATAGTGCTGTTGGACCCAATGATTACTTTAGAATTGCTGTCATGGAGTAGACAATGCTCTGAGATGTTTCATCTTTAGGAACAGATGGTGAAAATTTGGAGAAAATCAATGAATCAAAACCTTTTCTATGTACCTGCAATTGAGTGGATGGATATTTCCAGTACAGGGATGGTTCTTGGGAGGCTTCTAAGAAAGGCAGTCACATGATGGGATTAACTGGGATGGCTACTGGATCCCCATGCAAAGGGTCATACTATTTATAGAAGAATCTGAGACTTGGTTCCTGTCACGAGGAGTTTACTGTCTAGTAAGTGAGCTACAACCAACGATATGATGATCGTCTAGTTAGTGACACATAAGAAACCATTAAAATGGCGAAGTTATTTTTAAAGTGACACATTTATAGATGTAAGTTGGCAGTACAAACTGAGAGTGCTTTAGAATTTCAGATCGTGGGCTACACTAGTGGCAGCCTTTGGTTATCTTCACAGTGTGTTTTCCTGTGGCGTTCTTGGGAAGAGCGTAGAAGGACCTCAGTGAGCCATTCCTCTGTATGAGTTCACACCAGTCCCCACGTTGCTGTGTACTGCCTGGCCTCCTCTCTGTGCATCCGGATGGATTAGTATCAATACCATTTCTCCATCCAACTACAGCTGGGGAGACCACACGGAAAACTTCAAGGTGGTGCTGGGCCTTAACATTTAGCAACGGGCGTCCCAGGCTGGGCACACGCGCCACGTAGTGAGCAGAACGGGGGGCTGAAGACGAGTCCACGTATCTGAGAAACACGAAGGGAACTGGGAGTGCTGGAGGGTTCGTGCTGAACAAAAACAGCGGGCAAGCCTTAGAGAGACCCTGTCCTCTTCGCTGAAGCTCTCTTCAGCCTTACTTAGCAAGTTCCTGTTTACGTTTAAGACCCAATCCAAACATCACCTTCTTCACGAACGTAACTGTGACTCCTCTGGGCAACCAGGCAATCCTCCCTGCGTGCTTCCAAGGCATTTGCTTCCACCTCTCACCACAGCATTGATGACAGTGCTCTGAACTTGTTTACAAGTCTGATTCCTCTCCCGGAGAAAGAGGTATTTGAGGACATACACTGTCTTTTTTTCTTCTACCTCTCCAGGTCCCTAGTACAGTTGTCACCCTATAGAAGAAACTTGATTAACATTAGCAGGTAAAAGATTAAGATGACAGACACGGGGACTTAGCTGTCCTACCAAACTGGCTAACTAACTGTCCTTGGGACGTTCTTCCCCGTTTTCCACCTCTGCCCTCTGCTGACCATCCCCTGCAGGACTGCACTCCCCTCCTTTCTTAACTTCTAAATCCTGTGCAGTCTCTCAGGCACTGCCCAAAGCCCAGGCTTCCGTGCCACACTCTCCTGTCAGCAAGCTCTGGCTCCTCTGAACTCAAAGACCCATCCTTCCCTACCTGAATCACCCTGTTTATAGAGGAGGAAAGAGAAACACACCAGGGTGGGATTGCCTTCACCCTGGAGTTGGGCAACATGCCCTCTACAGAACAAGAGCACAGCTCAACGAAGCCCCTTCTCTTGTCCAGGCTGAGATGAACACAGTTCAACGATGCAAGGGAGACAACATGGAGGTCTCTCTAACGACGGGAGTCCCATCTTCCGAGGTGCCAGCTGTGTTCCAGCATAACCAGGCATGCAGACGGCCTCCAGCTCAGCCCAACAGCTGCCTTTGCTTTGCGATTGCAGCGGGTAAAACCAATGCTAAGGGAGATACTTCTTTCTAGATCTTGCTGACCTTCTTATCTAGACTTCTAAGCAGACCACGTGTTAATGATACCCCCTTTTCATTAGCAAGTTCTTTGCAGAGCATTCTATCAGGTAAACCCAAATGAAGGTGCCAGGACGAATAGTTCAAACACTCTGGTGTCTCCTAGTGGCTGTCCCACCTGTAGTTAAATTAAAAGGAATGATCATTGCTTTTGTCCCCTGGAGAGCTGTCACCAGTTTCAAAGTGGGCCAGTGACTCCCTGAACAGAAGAGGAAGCAAACTCTATTTAAAGCAGTGCCTGCTTATTTCTGTTTTAGCCATTTTGGCAAACCAGTTGAAAAACGAAATCCTTTGGCCTAAACTCAGTGAAATTTCAGATGCTGTTACTGTGCCAAGATAAATTTAGCATCACCTTCCATTATTGAATGTGGTGACTGAAGACATGTCCACAGGGGTTATTGAACAGAACTGGCATGAAATTTTGGACCTTATGTGCTTTTTCTTTTCTTGTTTGTTTCCTTGAAAAGAGGGGTATTGGGTATAAAAATATAGGGCAGATGGGGGTGGGAGACAAAGGTAATCCATTGGTTTATTCATTCAACAAATACATTTTGGAGCACTTTGTGCCAGCTACTATATATACTAGGTGCTAGAAATAAAGAAATAAGTAAGCTCCAATTTCTGCTCTTGAGAGGCCCATGGGGGGTTCAAATTTTTACAACCAACATGAGAAGTCCTGAGGTTTTAAAGGGCTAAATGCTGTATGTGGGGGCATTGAAAATGGCACATCTATACTTAGGCGAATTCATTTGCGCTGGAGCTTTAAAAACAAATGGAGTTTGCCTGGAGAGAAGAGCCTTCTAGACAGAGGAAAGAGTTTGTGAGAAGACAGAGAGGCATAAAAAAGCAGGAGAAGCAAGACACAATTGTAGGAAATAGAATATTGGAGAGGCAGGCGCAAGGGACTTCAATCAAGACAGATTGAAAAGGGTCTGATACACCATCGTAGACTTGAGAGTTATTGCGTGAGCCATACAGAGTTATCAGTGATACTCAGCAGGCAAGAAAGTCAGCCATATCTGGAAAGGAAATGTCAGTATATTTCCGCTTGGACAGATTTACCCACTGTGATCACGTTCCCTGTTTAAGAGAGAAAACACTGAACATATAGAAGTGTGGAAGATGCTCTGCATGTGGAGACCATGGGCAAGTTTAGGAGACGATTACAAATATCAGATGAGAGATGATGAAAGCCTAAACGAATGCAGTTGGCAGGGGGGAAGGTCCATTTCAAGAGATACTTTGATTATAAAAAGAATAGGACTCAGCCGGATTAAATGTAGTGGTGGAAGTAAAGGAGGAATTAAGAATGACTCTGATTTCCAACTTAAATGACTGTGAGTGGCCAATGCCCTCCATGGGATACAAGGGGAGCCGGTTTGGGGAGGGGGAGGGGAAATGAGGGGTGAGTGAGGGAAGCTTGAGGAGCTTGGCTTTGAACACGTCAAGTTTGATTTGTCTACAGACCCTCTGGGTCAATGGTTTACTAAATGTGATGCCTGGCCTCCCACGAGCCTGACCGATCAGATTGTCTGAAAACACAAGGAGTCTTAGATTAGCGCAGCAGATGATTCTGTGACAGTCCTCCCCTTTCACCCCAGTTGAGAACCCCTTGGGTAGATGGCTTCTGGTTTCCCTTGGAATAAAATCTGCTCACTTTACCATGGCCTGAGAAGCCCCATGGTTCCAACCACCTTCCTCCTTCTCTGACTTCATGTTGGCTCCTCTTTACTCATTCCACTCAAACCCCACTGGCCTTGTTTCTGTTCCTAAAACTTCCCGAAGCCCCTCCTTGTCTCAGAACCTTCTCATATGCTGTTGCCGCTGACCTTCCAGATGTTGCTCTTCCCAGCAATTTAGTGTCATTAAGGTCTCAGCTTAAAATGATCTCTTCAGAGAGGACTTGCTTGTCTCCTAACAATCCTCAGGTCCCTTTCTGTTGTCATCACAGAACTTTTATTATAGAAAATTATATTGTGTACAATTTGGAATGGGTTTTATTTGGGAGTGGTGGTGGCTGTGTTTTGTTCCCCACCCTCACCTTTACCCATGCACACTCCACGAAAATGGGGGTGCTGCTATTAGTGCTCTAGTGCTTAGAATAGTCATTGGAACATAGTAGGTGCTCAGTAAATATGTGCTGAAGAACTGAACGCAGGAGGAAAGGAGGGAGGGAGGCAAAGAGGAAGGGGGTACTATAAGAGTCTAGACAGCTTGATCTGACTCAGAACACAGGAACCAGGACAGTCTTCTGAAAGGAGTGAGGTTGAGCTGGGTCTTAACAAAGAGGTACTGACTAGGCTGAGAGAAGGGGTTCTTTGAGCTGGTGTGGTCAGAAATGAGGCTAAGGGATGTCCCAGGGCCAAAGGCTGATTGGCCCCTTCTGTAGGAGACCACGGATCGTCTCTTAGTGGCCGAACTGTGACGTCATAGGCCTTTCTTCTGCCAGGTCTGGTTACTGGCTCCTGCTTCAGTGATCTCTGCAAAACTGACACAACATGTCCATGTGTCACCTCTTCTATTTCTCAGTCCAGGGTCTTCTGTTAAATTCCTATCAACTACAAGCATGCCGTGAAAAGAAGCCATCTGACAAAAACTTTAAGGAAAAAAAGCGACTTCCAAAAAAGAGTCTTCTTTTATTTATTTACTTATTTTTGTTAACACCCCTAGGAGCTTTGCCTCTACTAAGAGAGCTGGGCTCTGAGTGCACAGTGTTAGCCTGAGCCACTGCTGAGTGCTGACCGTACGGGAGGTTGGCAGGAAGAATGCTGTTTTTCCACGCCCCTCCAGAAAACGAGATGCCTGTCCCCCCGCCCCCCACCCCGCCGGTTCTCAATCAAATAGAGCTGCATCTTTGTGAGGCCTGTTTGGTACATGGGATTCAAAGGACCTATTTCTGCCAGTTTACTTTAACTGGTTTTCACAACTTACATATAAGGCTTACCCCACTTGTTGTCTTTTTCCTCACATCAGCCCTGTCTCCCTTTTCTATCTCTTTTCCTTTACGTCTGCAGCAGAAATAAAAACTTTACACACTTACAATCATTTACTTATAGACATGAGAACTGAACAGGCACAACCTTGAAACAGTCAGAGTGAACATTGTTTTTACTGTTTCTCCAAAACTTCATTTATTCATAGGTCACATGACATCAGTGCTATCACTACTTTTCCTTGAATAGACTAACTTTTTAACTATCTTACTCTATAGAAAGCATCATAAAATCAGAAGTAAGATGCTATGTTTATGAAGTACCCAAAGGCACATTAAAATAAACAACTGTTAAAATGAAAAATATCTGTTCTCAGTAAAACTGGGGAAAAAGCAATCTGTCCTTTACCAATTAAATTCCTGTCATGAATGTTCCAGAATTCGGAACACACTGGCCCAAGGCTAAGACCTACCAGTTTACATCGGCAGGGACTGACCTCGTTGCCACCGAGGATTCCAGCCTCACCACAGGATTTTATGTGGCCTCCCCAGGCATGCTCACTCCCCATTAAGGAATCCAGTGTGACTAAACTCTAAAGAGGGTTGTGCAGGTTGATCAATTAGTAAATATTCATAATCCTACTTTGTCCATCAAGAAAGTCAAAGGCATGCTAAATTTTATGATCGTAGGAACACTTTGTAAGCCGCAGTCTCTCTCTATGTCTCAAAGAAGAGAGTTCTCTTTCAGGCCTCCAGATCTCTGTCTCTCCCACAGCACCAGATCCCGCCTTCCCTTCCCCTACCAAACACATTAGGGTCCCCCCTGCTTTGTGGCTTTTATCCATGGCCTCTCTAGCTTATCCTTTGGGGCTTGAATGGTGCAAATCATGTCAGTGGAGTTTGTTGTCTTGCATTTGCTCTGAAGGTGTGGCTGCATGGTATGTGACCCTTGCATCTACTCATTTATTTCGTTTTGGAAAGCAATGAGGCATTCCACACAAACGAGTCTTTGGATAATTAAAGCTTATCCTTCGTAAGCTCCAAAATATTTTTAAAAATCTGAACCGTTTTGATAGAAATCTTTCTAAATATATTACACACTTGATTGCCTCCTTATATACACTTAATATCATTTCAACTCAGGGAGACAGCAATATGCACATAATAGAAGGAAAGTCTCAAATCAGCCTGTATTTTGTTCATACTTTTCTCTTTGACCTGAGTGACATCATCACATGCTAATTAGGTTGATTTCTTTTTGTTTGGACTCCTAGGCCCTGTCTTCAAGAAGCTCCAATTTTATTGAAGAAGTAGATATGTAAATATGTAAAAAATAATTAGTAGTGAACATTGTGAGAGTCTAAGAACACAAAGGGTCAAGGACAAGTCATGGCCTTGTTTGGTCAGAGACTCGACGATGAATGGCAGAAATAAAAAGAAGATGCCTGAATTGAATCTTAAAGGATGAGTAGAAGTCCATCCTAAGGACCAGCAAGATGTCAAGAAAATCAAGGTGCCAACAGGGCCACACTCCCTCTGCAGGGGCCCAGGAAGAATCCTTTCCTGCCTCTTAGTTTCTGTATCTTGTAAGGACACCCGTCATTAGATGTTGGGCCCATCTAATCCAGGATGACCTCATCTTAACTAATTACATCTGCAACAACCCTATTTCCAAACAAGGTCACATTCTGAGGTTTTAGACAGACATGCCTTTTCAGGGGACTCTATCCAACCAATACAGCCCTCTTCTAATTTCCCGTTGTCAATGTGCTATGTGTGAGCTAGGACATTAGTGTAGCTAAGCACAGCCTCTTCTTCCCCAGCCTTCCCCAGAATCTAAGAGTCTCTAAGCAGGTTCTAGCCCCAGGAGTCTGGGACTCTTACTCACCATGTTCCTTAGATGGTGAACAGACTGGGAATTCCTGACCTAAGGCCAACCCCCAACAGCGTCTCCAGACAGAGGTCATAGGGGCTTGCCTGTAAATAGTAACTACTAGGGTCTAGAAATTTTTTTCCAGATTCTTCGTTAACAAATGACAGCTACCCTCCAAACTGAGATCCCCAAATGCCATTAAGGTGAAATATTAACACTCATGCTATTTTTGGATTGCAGGGTGTACGTGCTTGTTGGTAAGTGCATTTGATTTCTGCAGATCAGAGCATTCTTTTTATTAGTATTTTTTCCTCCTTTCTGCCATGCTGAGCTGGAGTCATTTGCTGGTAAATTAGTCATGAGGTATAATTTTTGCCCCTTCCTGATTTCCATTTTTAATTTGCAGACTTCCACTTGACCTACTTATCGGGGAGTTAAGGCTTAAAAGCTGTAGGTCTCTTGTGCCTTCCTTACCCTTGTGCAAAGCCACACAGATAGATGTGTGCCATCTTTCTTTGGAGTTCAGAGGGGTGTCCCTAAGCGAACCGTGGGGCAGAGACACCGGTGCCTTCTTCAATGACTTCGCGATCTCCACCATGGAAGCTGGTCTAAGGATACTTGCTGATATCTTGACTGGCTCATGGAGTACCTCAGAAGCTTCTCTCTCATCTCTTATTCTCATGTTGAGGGGAGCATTCTTAATGGTAGTCATTGCCTGGGTCATTAGCATTCTCCCGGAGGTGGGTTCCCCTCCCCCCACGTTCAGATAAACTCCCTCCCTCCCTTCCATCAAGAACATATGGTAGTAAACATGAGATGAATCAACGGACTTGAAGTGGAAGTTAGACAGAAAAGTAAGAACGGGAGTATTTATAGGACGACAGAAAAGGAACCAGGAGGAAAATGTATAGTGGAGTAAACAGAGGTGTTTGTCCAGCGAAAGAATCACCTCTCTGCATTTTATTTTCACTCAGTAACTGCCTCTGAGGCAATCCTTGATTTCTTGTACTTCCACAGATTCTTACTGTACAGCGTTTCTGTTTCTCTTACCAAGAATTCTTCTTGCTTTCAATCCACCTTGGCTTTTTGTTGTTGTTGTTCTGTTGAAATATTTATGATTGGGTAGCTTGCAGTGATTTCGGTCAGGCATTAGTTTCTTTCAACACTCTCTATTTCCTGCGTGGCTTTCTCTTCAACAGCTTTATCCTCTTGCATTTCCCTCAGCCCTTTCCCTTTCTTCCAAAATTAGCTCTACTAAAATTTAATGTCTTTAGTTTCCCCTTCTGCTGTGGCTTCAATTCTCCCTGGTAGAAACACAACTATTATTATATCGGCCTGTCCTATTGCTCGTGGGCAAGTCTGCTGCTATAACCTCCTCCTGCTTCCGCACTAATGTGCCCTTGGTCCTAAATCCAGACAAATACAGCTGATCTTTCTGCACCTTGTGCCCATGGTTGGCACGAAGAGCTGGCCTGTGTGAGGGCCATGCTTATTGTGTAAGTTCTCTCTAAGTGTCCTAGTTTGTCGTAGAGCACAGGGGCTCTGGCTGCTCCCACCTCCTCTCATACTATCAGCTCTGCCTAAAGTGTTCTGACAGTACGTCCCGCAGTTAAAACACAAATTCCCTTTGGATTGCAAAAAGGGAATGCACCGAAGAAATCCAGATTGACTTTTTTTTAATGTGCTGCATTTTCTGACACTCCTGAAACATTCACGTGGAGTGTGCACACTCTCTTTCAGCTAACCACTTTCAAGATGTTCACTCTGGGCTTGCTCTCCACTGTGTTTAGGGGATTTTATTCCACATTAAACTTGAAAGCCTGATTTGATGGACGCGACTGAAAGATTGATGTAAAAAAAAATGTTGCTGTTTAGGCTTCCAGCCTTCTGGAAGAGTGGAAAAATACTCACCTCTCCCGAACATTTGCTCCGCTGTAGTTGCCAAATTATCTAACAGCCAGCCACCGTCCAATTTGACAGCATGGTATTTATTTTTAAAAAATTATGCATTGTGGTGTCTGTTTCTGCCTGTCACTGGTTCCTTATAATAATAATGTTCATGCTTTGCCTTTACATGGTGCCTTTTAATTCAAGAAACTTCCAGTGCTTTGAACGCTCAGTACCTTGGTGGAATTTCATAGACAAGGAGACAAGGACAGAGATTAAGTCGTAATAACAGCAGAGCTGTGTGGCGAGTTCTCAGCCAACAGGGAGGTCTTTTATCTCCATTTTAGTGACCCATTTTTCTTTCTCTCTTCCCATCCCCAAGCTCATCCTCCCTGCTTCCTTGTTAGTAGTAGGGCACTTCCCAAATCCTTTTCTTTCTCTCTGCATTTCCCCCACCATTCAGACTCTCTAACATGGTGCTGGGGGGAAGGGAAGGACAATCTTCACTCCCAAAGCACCATGATAACGAAGTCCCATTTTTCTTTCTTTCTATTTCTTGGCCTTTTGGGGCTATTTATGGTATGGAGTAATAATGAATTAGTAAGAGGACTGGATGGGAAGACATTCTTTCTTCTCTAAAGAATGAGAGTAAAGAGACATAGATGCAGTTAATGGGAAATAATATTATAGAAGAATTGAGACCCAGAAACATTGCATCCTTTGACTCAATAACTTATTTCCAAGGCCCTAGGGTCACTTACTTCCTGTCCTTGGTGCAACCAGGTCAGAAGCATCCATGACTAACTGCGAAAACTCAGCAGTCATCTCCCTGACTTAGAGCAATGCATTTATACTGTTGCAGGATAGACACAAAGGAGTTGTTGTACAGATGTTGTGAAGGTATTTCCCACATTACTAAATTTACATCAGTGCCTTTTTTCCTTGTGTAGACTTAGCTCCATGTATTCTAAATCTATTTCCAAGAAAATCTTTCTTACTAAGATATTAAAGCTTGCATTTTAAAAAATAAGAACAGAAATGAGAAAAAATGAGAATTGATCTAACATGTTCACCTGAACAATGGATCCAAACATCTTTCTATTATATGTACAGTAGATTCTTCATTAACCAGAACTCAAGCAAGGGGCACTCTCAAGCAACCAGAAAATGTTTTTGACAATTACTTGAGAGTGCCCCTTGCTTGATTTCTGGTTAATGGAAAGTCTACTTACATTTCTCGGGCATCTACCAATCACCGTGGGTGCCAGTTAACTGAGAGTCTACTGTACTTGGAGAAACAACACCTTCAGGATTGAGAATGTGTGTTCTTTACCCTACTGGCAGTGGTCCTGTTTTATTAGAACAGCATTCAAGGTTGTTGAAGTATTATTGCCTGTCAAAGGAGTGAGCTTGCCCACTGGTCAGTGTTGTGAAGGCAGACCAGGGTCATACCACCTCTTTATAACTTTATATGTCAAACAGAAGTGCTGGGGGATGGAAGTTGCCAGGTAAGGAACCCAGACTTGAGGATGCATTTTCCCTTTGGGTACTCAACCATTTACTAAAATTTCTATTCCTGATGATTATTGTTGTGTTCATCTTAAAAGCTGAATAGCTAACAAATGCTCCCACTGATGTCTAAATGCCATTTGGATTACAATAACAGATACTGAGGCAAGTAGCTTTACTCATTTTCAATTTGTGAGGAAATCTATGTCTCTTCTTAGAGGTTCAGTGATTGTAACCTCCTTGTATGTGTGCACAGCACATGTGTGTATGTATTGGAGTTTCACATTTGCTTTCACAGCACTTTGCCAACCAAAAAACCAAGCTGCTTATCAAATCGACAGCTGCAGAGTAACCAGTCGGTAGTGACTGTTTCCTAGGTTAGCTCATCCTGCTGAATGGAACCTTCTCCAAGGTTTGTTAAAAAAATTTGTTTTCAATTAGATCTATATCAAAAGCCTCCAGAAATGTATCATTCTCATAACTCAGACTTCTTAGAAAATCAAAAGCCATATACTGCACCACATTTATTCCAACCATCACATAGTCACTGTGACTTTGTGACTACAGTGTGAGCCAGGGAGAAAAATATGGTCAATTTTATATTATTCCTCTAAAGTTATCTCAAATTTTCATTTAAAAATTGTATTTGTCAATATCCAGTGTGACAAAGGTAGCTCACAGCAGTTATCCTGGTCAAGATTAACTGAGAGAGCTTGCTGTTTTCATAGCTACATTAGCTATTACTAACGGTTTGGCTTCTTGATGTCAGGTCAAGATCAGTTTGTTAGCATTTCCACAGTTGCCGTAATTAGAAATAAAGCCTCATATTAATAGACAAACACATATTTATAATTTGAGCATTTAATTATAGCAATGAGGCTTTAGACCATATTAGTATGATTCACTACTTCAAAAAACAGAATTATTTGGAGTATGCCAGAGGTAAACCTGCCTTTTTGTGTATGGGGAAAATAAAATTTTATTGCTTATACATACATATACACATACATGGACACACACACACACACACACACACACACACACACATATATATGTATCAATATACATTATAAAAACATATATTGGAAAACAAGTGAATTTGTTTGAATTTAGTTTTTAAATTATGTGTGTTCCTTGAAAAAAATTAAAGCAAGTTATAGAAATGGTACCCAGAAATGTGTATTCATGCTTTTCAAAACCAAATATGATTTTTAAACTAGACCACTTCCTTACTCTTTGGTCTTTTTGTTTGTTTGTTTGTTTGTTTTACTGAGATATAATTGACATATAACAATATATTAGTTTTCAGTTGTTTTTTCTTAAACTTACCTAAATGTTTTTTCTTACTTATCTAAAAGTAACTAGTCATTGTGCTTTCATAATGTTTTGAGTTTGCTCCAGAATATGTAATTCAAATGGGTTGTTTCAAAAGGTCCATGTAAATGATTATGAAAAACACTACAACTACAACCGTTTGTTTGTTTGTTTTTAAATGCTTGTTTTATATTTTTTAATGTAGATACAAACTTAAGAAAGAGACTGAGTAGTGACTTATCCTTCCATTGCCCAAATGGACACTGGAACCTAGAGTATAGATACAGTCAAATAATCCTTGTATTGGTGTTACTAAAAGTGAAATACCCATCCATTTGAAAGTTTGTCACCTTAAGTGTGGATTTCCCCCCTAAATGCCATGATTTCTGCAGAGATCATAGGTTTACTCTTCCCCGTTTTAAAGTTTGAGAGTGATTTATAGCTAGAAACCATATGTGCTTAATATTCCCTATACCTATTAAGGTAAGTTGGGAGTTACTATGTCCATTTCATATAGACAAAATTTTTTTACCTTGTCTTTCAAATATTCCATTTGATCATGTAAAAATGTATTAGAAGTCATTTTCTCATATGATTAAATTACGCTAGACCCCACCTGACTCATACGCTCATACATTTCATACTTCGTATAAGATGTATGACTTCTTCACCTTTCTCTTCATTTTTCACCTTTCTCTTCCAGAGATGTTCTTTTTCCATCCACCCCAGGAATGCTCCCTTGGCTCTTTATCTCTTCCACATGCTTTCTCTGGGTGATCCATCGCTTCTCGGCCTTTTGGCTAAGATCAAGTGTAGTATCTGGGTGATCCAGCTCACCCTCCCCTTGACTTTAGGCATCCTCATGAGTCTCTCACACCTTCATGGTCAGCTCAGATCTCTTCCCTAAGCTGCAGATCCATAACTCCAGCTGCTTACAGGGTATCTCTTCTGGATGGTCCCACAAGTACCTCCAGCATGATTGAACACTCATCTTCCCAGGTAAAAGCACCAGCTAGACTAAAAGATCACTCTGACCATGATTTGGAATAAAACATGAATTGAGTGGCATGGCTCTACAACCGACATGGTGGCAAGGGGTACAAGACCACTAGCTCAGGGGACACCAGTTGAGCCTAACCACCTACTTGAAAGCTCTAGATATTCTCAGAGATTTGGTTGCCTAGAGAAAGGCTGGGGTCAGGATGAGGCCAGAGAAGGTGGGGATCTAAACTCCAGAGGCAATTGCCAGACTCCCAGCCAGCAGCACTGGTGCCAGCTTCATGACCAAAACAACACGCTAATCAAGCAACACTATTGCAAATGCAGGGGAGACCCAGGGGATGGCCCTGTCAACCAAACAGGGGGAGAAATCCTGAAAGACTAGATAACTACCCCAAGGAGATATCTTTAAGCTAGTAAAGATGACAAGCTCACATGTTTTGTACCATCAGTATAAATACAGGCTAAAGAGTAAGATAAAGTTAATAATGGAAACTAAAGTGTGTGGGATGCAAATTCAAAATCAATACATAACCAATTGAGTCACCATACCATACAAAATGACTAATTTAAGGTGCTTTCAAAATTGACTAATCTCATACAATTTGATTTCCTTGTCGGTGCCAATATCCATTGATTTTGGGAGCTGCGTATTTGGAAACAATAGTTGATCTCGGTAATGACTACTCCTTGCAGCTCTAAAGGAAGTGGGCTTTGAAAAATGTCATTATTTGGCTCAGTCTGAATACAGGAAAATTGCAATTAGAATATAATAATAAATACATAACAGGTAAGTGTATTAACTGATGATGGGTAGCTCTGGATAGCTCAGACATTTGCACTGGCCTGAACAATGTCTTCTCCCCATTTTAGACATGCTCTCTGGGAGAACCAGGTCATTATAAAAGGATTGATGAGCATGACATCCGAATTGGAGGGGACTGTTTAATGGCATAGAGTTTGTCTGATAGTTGGCTACATCCCTCACTAAAATGGGGGTGTAGCTCCCATCAACCTGGGGGCATCTTTTCCCCTAAGTGGTGCTTGAATAGGCATTGCCAAAGTTTAAGTCTATGTAACTTTTCTTTCTCTTTGCATCATAGTCTTTTCACTTTCTGCCCCTGATTTCTGAAATTTGTTCACACAGACAAAGACTCACCAGTCAGGATTTGCTATTTCTTGATGTCAAGAGCTGCTTCGCAAGTTTAAAATAAGTGCCAATCCTGATGCTTTTTATAGCATAAGAACAAAACTCAAGTCCCCTTCAGCCTTCGTTACAGCACGTCTTGTTATTTTGAAGTTAACCAGTTGGAAATTCATTGCGTAGCGGCATCTGATGAATGAACAGAGTCATTCCATTTACCCTATCACAAATGTGTCCTTCTGCAGAGGTGAGTAATTCCGATGTTCATGCCTCAGCTGCTGAGTCTGCAGTACCTGCTCTCGTAATCACATGCTGTGCAGGGTAAACACAGAGGTGAAGTCAAGAAAGTGGAGAATCAAGGCAATTGTCAGCAGTCCTTCCCTTGGCATCTTGCTTTCTTTCCTCTTATGCATATTTCCCTTCCTGCCACAAGGAACCCAGCGTCTGCTCCTTCCCACCCCAGTATATATGCACCAAGTCCCACTGAGGTGGAAAAGCAAAACCTGGGGGAGAGAGTGAGACCACAGGCTGGGTGATAAAATAACTTCGACAGGAATTCACCCAAAGAGTGTCCACACGTCACCAGGGTCAGCACTTCTCACAGGCATCGTTCTAACCCTTCTCCTTGCTGCCTCGTCCAATTCCTTTTCTATCCTTAGTCCCCGCTTTGACTCTTGTCTGTTACTCTTCCCTTTCTTCATGTGGAGATGACAGCAGGTGAGTGTGTGTGTGTGTGTGTGTGTGTGTGTGTGTGTGTGTATTGAGAAATTAAGTTGGATTGGAATGGACTGGAATGAATGTAAGCCAGGGAGAAAGCCATCTCCCCATTACTATAGAAATAGCCCCCAAGAAAGGAGATAGAAGTAATGAGCACCTCAGGTAGAATCCCATGGTCCTATCCCTTTGAACAAAAGTTTCTTTTCCCAACTGGACCCTCCACTGTACATGACTTCTCTCTCCTCTTACAAAAGGAAGTGGGAATGAGATGACATCAGTGCCGGCCTACGCATTGCACTTCTAGCTACCCCAGGGGCTAAAGGGGCAGGCTTAGCTCTGGGTCCAAGGTGTGCTTACCAAACCATCATCCCATTATATCACATCTCCTCAGTCCAGGCCTTTCTTTTGACTTGTTTGTTGACATAGTAGATGACATCATGACCTAGGCCCTCCCTGGATAATGGAAATGGCTAACAGAGAGACAGTTCAGCAGCGATTCTTTGAATGCATTACATTGGTTTCAGATAACTTCAATGGCATATCATTTCCATTTGAACAAGCAAAGAGGTGAACATTTATTAAACAAAGGTAGCCAATCATGATGACCTTGACACTTGATAGTCAATCCTGATAAAGCTGAAGTGCGTTTTCCGCTGTGCCTCCAGTTACACTGAAGGTCCTGAGGTATTCTTTGTGGCGGTGACCCTCAGCTTGTTCCACCTTTCTCCCGGGACATTTTGTAGGCACATGATGGCAGTGTCTCCATTCTCAGGTATAAATGCCAACTAAAAACAGAAACGAGGGGGAAAATTCCTATTTCAGACTAATGACAGGTTGGCCGGTTGAATGCTGGGGTAATAGGAACAAGAAGAATTATCTGCTTCAGTGATACTCACTCCACGGTTGCACTTATGCCCACTCACAGTACAGACATGACTGAGATGCAGTTTCCATGAACACGCCCATTCCAGTTCTTTCTGTCTCTTCTGTCCTCCAGTACTGATCAGTTCCTTTAAAAAGTGTCCTCAGGCTGAAATTTTCCCTGCTTGACATCAATCCAAAGGTAAATTGCCTGCAAAGTTGGAGGCAAATTGTAATTGTGTTCATGCTTGCTTCACCAAGTGCTACAAGCCCACTCTTCCAGTCAATTTTCATCTTTAAGGGCCTCCTCTGCAGGCCACATAGACTCACCGACAATGATTTGATAGCAGATTTTTGCCTGCTGCATTGGATAAGGATGAGCTACTTTTAATTTCGCTAATTTGAAAAAGGGACAGTAAGCATCATAGCATTATTGTGCCAAGTTAAGTGATGTAAATGTAACATAATAAGTATTAGCAAAACATATTAATTGAAACTATATTTATATCATAATAGGTAGATAGATAGATGACAGATAGAGACAGACATATAGCTAGATAGACCAACAGTCATGTTCATTGATGTTCATTTATATCTGGGCAGATCTATTCATCTCTTCATCAGTGATCAATCTAATTTTAAGTTTGACAAAGGGGCTAAGGTTTTTCTATCAGGTGTTCAAATCGTCTTTTTCTTTCTTTCTTTCCTTTCCTTTTTTTTTTTTTTTTTTTTGACCCTGTAGTTGAACAAACTTGTATTTTTCTTTGGAGGAACACAGACTCTACCTTTAGACGACAGGAATTGTCCATTGACTCCCGTCCAGTCTTCCAGGCTGAAGAATGTTCCAACCCACATTTCCTGGGCTGTAAGCAAGGATGTCTGTAACCCAGCAGGCTTGCTACCTGAGAGATGTCTTTTAAGGTCATCTCAACATCAAATCCATCCTGGCTCAAGGGGGCAGAATCTCTGTGGGCTGGAATGCCAGGGTGTGCAGCCAGACTGCGGATGGTCGCGAGGCAGGCCAGCAGAGGGGACTCATACACGTCGGTGTGTCGCGACGTGCTGTGGAGTTTCACCGCGGCTCTCCAATGGCCAGACGTGCTTCTCCCAAGGATTCCAGACCCCATGGATTCCAGACCCCAAGGATTCCAGACCACGGCGCCCCCATGAGCTACACTCACCACACATGGGGTTGCCTCGCCAGGACGGAATTGTTAGCATATTGTTATTACTTCTTCATTTTCCTTTCCTAAAGAATTAGCAGATACTTTGGACTAGATCTTGTAGGCAGAGAGCCCTTTTCTTTCTTTTCAAGTCAACATGCAACTAAAATTTATAACAAAGAAATAAACAAGCCACTTAGCCTTCATCACTTGCCCTGCTTTAGTTTATTCAATTCTGTTTATTCTTCATTTTCTTGGATATAGAAAGAGAAGGAAGGAAAGAAGACTGGATTTTTTTAAAAAAAGATGTGTCTGTTTCCATCTAATTTAATGAATGTTATTTTACCAAACATTAGAAATGTGTTAAGAGGAAATTTTTGTTTACACCTTAAGCTGCATGAAAAGCAATATGGCTTCAGTCTTGTTAAATCAATTACTCCCTGGGTTTTCAGGAGTTGGCAAGCAATTCTGCATGGCCTCCAAAAGAGCTGAACTTGCAGAATTATTATTTAAAACCTATAGGATTCATACCCTCCAAAAAGCAAACATAATCCCTTCTGAAATCCAGATTGGACGATTTCAATAGCCAACACATTCATTTATTATTTCTGGCACCTTCTTTCGTGTTAGGGACTGCTTTGGCCATTCAGTCAGGCCCAGCTTTCATAATGAAATCTATCCCTCAGATAAAGGAAAATAAACAGACTGGGTACCACAGGCTAACATGATTTTCTGAGTTTTGGAGGGCCACAGATTGTTTATTTTTTTTTTCAACCTGAGAAGTTTCCAAAGCAAAATGATTTATCTCTGTCCAGTCCTTCTTGGGCCATTCACTGGGTAGAAAGTGGATTAAGGAAGAAGTGTAGAATGGGCTGAAATAGAAAGGGAAGGAACTCAGAGGGCAATACTGAAACGACGATGGCCTGACCCGATTACTGTGTATCCTCCAAAGAGAGCAAAAATCAAATTAAAGGGGAGAAAAAGCAAGTGAAAAGAGAAGGAAATTGCAATATTTTGGTCTAAGGGAGATTGCATTGTAGAGTTAATAGAATTTAGATGGCAACATCATTTTTAAAACTAGATTGGCTATGCCTGTAATTCCTGAATGTGGTTTGTAGGTGTGTGTCTTTCTCTAACATGATACAAGGGGAAAAAATGTTCACAAATGATAATTGCCTGGTGCCAGCAGTCACATAATTTCCTTTCAAAAGACAGCAGGGAAAAAGCTGTTGCCAAGGCGAGCCTGGAGGCTGTGAGGCCCCAGAGCTCGCCTTGATCTGAGGTCCCACCCACAGCCTGTCATTTCTCTCCGAGGTGTCCATTGGGCACCTGGGGAAGCTCCCTCCTCGAGCCTGACCTGGAGGAACTGCCCAGCTGGGATTCACCTCCTCCAACACACAGTCTCTCCACTCACTGTGACTCGGTGGACGGGGGCTGCTCACTACTCTCCGGAAGACATGCCTACAAGTGTCACCAGCGGTTCCTAACGTCCAGAGATAAGACACACATAGGCATATGAGCCACCCAGTCATAGTCCAGGATGAGCGTGGATAAAGGCTGAATTAGTGCAGACTGGCTGTCCTCAACTTTGGAATCATATGACCGTAGTTGTCATAATCAGCAGGGAGAAAGGAGTGGAGTTAGGACTCCCAAAGCCACAGCAGCCCGATCTCATGACCTGCCTCATAGCAACAAGTGGCATCTATGTCGTGCTGAGAGTGTGCCAGGCAGAGGATGTGGCACTCTTGCCTCCCAGTGGTTGAGAGAAGAGAATGAAGAGTACCCACCTCTTAGAGAGATTACCCACCTGATGCTCTTAGGAAGCCTCTGGTACAAACCTCAGCTGTCCTTTGCTTCCTCTTTTCTAGCTGACAGATGAGAAAACCAAAGCTTGGTTCTGATTCCCAAGGCCATCTTCTTCACTTTTATATCTTCCTGCTCTGTGGTGAGTGGGCAGGTGGATCCGTAGCCTGGTGGTCTCTATGAGTAGTTAAAGCAGACCCGCATTAAGTGCCGCCGGGGAGAGCTGCAGGACGAAGTTTTAAGAGAAGGTTCCATGGAGGAAAAGAGGTGTGGGAGCATGGTTAGGAATGAGTAGGCGGAGAAGAAGGTGGCTTCGATGACTGGGAGGCAGTGGTGGAACGGTCTGGCTGGAGAGCAGCCATGGAGGAAATATGCTCATGTCCCAGTCCTGCTCTCCACATGTGGCCAGGCACGGCTACAAAGCCTCCTGCTCAGACACCCAGTTGCCACTGAGGTCTTCTTGTCCTTAAGGCAGTTGTGTCTTTAGTCAGTTACTAAACCCCAGTGCATCATGGGACCTTGACGGGTGCAGCCCACTGAGGCAAGTATCCTCCACAGGAGAGGCGCTTCTAGGGTGGGGGGACTCACTGCTTCTCGAGGGAGCCCAGTTCTTTGCTGGACGGCTTTGTTCGTAGACAGCACTTGTCCACCGGGTCTCTGCTTCTCCAGCCTCTCGGGCCATTACAGACGGCTGCCCTGTGCTGAGATTTTTCTTCTCCATGCCAGACGACCCCAAGTTGCCCCACTTAAAAACCTGTCCCCATGCATTTGCTTTGACGCAACTAGGAAGTTCGTAACTTCCTAGAAACAGCATGGCTTTGGGAGCAGGAGTGAGCTCCCATTAGCAGCTCTGCGTACGCAGAGCAGTTAAAAACGCCCGGAAAGGCTTTGGGAGGGACTGGAAAGTATCACCCACACGTATGCATGGGGTGGGTGGCACTGCCTGTCACATGAGCTGTTCCAGAGTTCTTAGTGCAGAATAATTTCCGACGTATATTCGCTAAAATCTTATAAAATGCCCCACAGGAAAGTTAAATGATTTCAATGTCTATTTACTTACTACAGTTTATAAATGTTTAATGATGCATTTTGGTTTTAATAATTGTGGCAGTCAACACTGGCCATCTCCAGAGGCGATGGATACTGAGGAGGGTCAGCGGACCCCTTAGAGAGCTGTGACTCCCCCTGCTTACCTGCACATAACAGGAATTCGCCGATGCCCATTTATGGATGAACATAGACCCCTGGTAGCAGGAGTAGGTGGCTATAGCAGGAGCCAGGAGGCCAGATTGCAGGGGCCCAAACGATGCCCAAGTTCTCTCTTCCCTAGCTCCAGCACCACCCTCCTTCCATCCTCAAAGTCACCTTGTACTTCAAGGTGGCTCCTGGAGTGCCTGCCCTTAGCTATGTTCCAGCGAAGCAGTGGGGAGCAGCAGGCCGGCAGAAACAGACTCGCACCTCCTTTCTTCTAACGAAGCCTCCCAGAATTCCTCCACAGCACTTTCACTTACTTCTCCTTTGTCCAAGCCAAGTCACAGCTAGAACCTGGCACCGTCTCGCTGTGAAGAGGCTTAAAAATTTTGTCTTTATTCCAAACAATAATACAATCAGGTTTAAAAAACTTAGGAATTCTATGATCAAGGAACATGGGGAGCAGCACCACTGAGGACAACACAAGTTCCTCTTCGCCTGCTCAGCCGGTGTGGTATGAGGGCAACTGCTCCCCCAGGTCTTCTCCATCACTGAGTGTTACCATCTTTTCCCACTTTTGCCAAATGACGTGCTCTAAATGGTATCATACTATTTTTTTATTTATATTGTTCTAAATATTAAAAAGCACAAACATGTAGGCATGTTAATTAACTAATATACTTCTAATCTTCTCTGATAAGTTGCTATTTATGTCCATAGTCTATTTTTAAATTTTATCTTTTTCTTATTGATTATTGTGCCCTTTTTAAAATTAGAAATATAAACCACATAGCTTGCAAACATTTTTGCCCAGTTTTTGATATGTTGTTAAAACTTTACTTTTTTTAAAAAAATAATATGGTTACTATTAAAAAGAAAAACCAGAAAATAACAAGTGTTGGTGAGGAATGTGGAGAATTTGGAACTCCTGTGCATTGCTGGTGAGAATGTAAAATGGTGCAATGTTATGGAAAAGAGGATGGTGGTGCTTCAAAAAATTCAAAGTAGAACTGCTATATGATTCAGCATTTCCACTCTTGCTGTATACCCAGGAGAACTGAGAGCAGGTGTTGAAGAGATATTGGTACAACCATGCTTTTGAAAGCATTCTTCATAATAGCCAAGATGTGGCACTAACCCAAGTGTCCGTCAGTGGACGAACAGTAAGCACAACGAGTACATATTTGCAGTGGACTGTTACTCAGCATTGAAAAGGAAGGAAGTTCTGACACTTCTACAACGTGAATGAGCCTGGATGACATCATGCTAACTGAAATAAGCCAGTCCCCAAAGGCCAAATACCGTACAATTCCCTGACACGAGGTACCTTGAGTAGGACAGAATGCGGACTGGTGGTTACCAGGGCTGGGGGCAGGGGCGATGGGGCGTTTTGTGTAATGGGCAGCGAGCTTTAGTTTTGGAGGATAAAAGGAGTTCTGGAGATTGGTTGTAGGGTGACGTGGATGCCCTGACCACGACCGAACTGACTGATGCAGACTTAAAAATGGTTACGATGGCAACATTTATGTGATGTATAGTTTCCCACGATTTGAAAACGCTGTATGTCATTAGCGTTATCATCCTGTTCCTTTATAGTTCCTGTCCTTAGCATCAGGCTGAGGAAGTCTTCTCTTGGCTCCACACGGTAAGAACCCGTATCTGTGTTTCCTGCTGCTGCTCCTGCAGTGCGGGATCCTCAGGCCCCGCGGATTCAGTTCAGTGTTCGTCTCCCACGTCCCGTAAGACCTGGTCGGGGGTTCACCTTCCGAGGCCCCTTTCCGATTTATTGATTCCCTTTCATCTCCATTTCCTCTTCCAATCACTCCCACATAGAGCCATTTTAATGTGTTAGATGTGTTTCTTTTTATTTGGATGTTTTTGCTCAATACTTATTGTACCATGTTCACACATTTTAATTGACATAAATGGTACCCTGTCACATATCTCACTCTGTTTCGTCCTTGTTTCACTCAGGATTATGCGTTTAAGATTCATCGTCGATGTTGTGCATGCGTTTGGTCCATCGCTTCGAAGTTCTGTGCATCCAACACCTCACCAGTCCGCTCTCCCAGTGGTGGGCCCTCGCGTGGCTTGTTTCCCATCACCAGCAGCACTGCATCCACGTGTGATCTGTGTGAGATGGATTTCATTGTGTCAGAAGGAAGGACTTCTGTGCAATGAAGATTAGCATAGATACACTTGCTAGATGACAAAAAGGGAAATGCCATTTGCGGTGCCTACACTCATAATGGATGAGTATCTTGAATACACAGGAACCTTCTCCGATCAAGAAGACAAATGCAGGAAAGCAACAGAAATTGGGCATTTTATGAAAATGGAAACCCAAAAGGCTACCGAGTATTTTGAAAAGCTGTTCAAATTCATTAGTAATCCAAGAAGTGCGCTTTTAAAACAAACGCAGGCCTTGTGAGAAAGGTAAAATCCAGAAAGCAGGTAATATCAGGTATTGGTGTGGACTGGCAGACGGGGACCCTTCAAGCACGTCCAGCACCAGGGTATACTGTGAGCACATTAAGTGCACGTGCACTCCTAACCCTGCAATTCTACCCTTCTACCAGCACTTTTATGGTTTGGGTTTTGCTTATTTTTTAGCACGTAAATATTTAATTCATCTGGGATTTATTTTGTTGGAGAGCATAAGTATTGAGCAATGTTTATTTTCCCCAAATGTTTGGCCAGTTGACATAACACTTTTGAATGATACCACCTCCCCCCACCCCCCCGTCACGCTATCATTTACTAACTTATTATACTTTCCTGGGTCTGTTTCGAGGTGTTAGGTACCTGAACAGTGTATTTCGGGGCTGCCAAGCAGTGACCCATTTGGACAATATTTAATCCCTCCTGTGTTTTGTGCTTTGATGTCACGAGCCATGGCCTAACTACAGATCCAAAGGCTGTAACCAAGGATTGCTTTTTCTTTGTACTTAGAAATTCCTGCCGGATGGAGCTTTGCTTTCTGGCTTGTATTCTTAAATGAGCCCTTTCGCGCATTCCTTTTCTCCTTTCTGGTCTCCCAACTTTCTGGAAGCACCTTCTCACTTCCATTTTTTTTTTTAGTTAAATTTTGAGTTAAACACTTAAATCTCTTTCTCTCTCTCTGTACTCAATTAATCCCAAATGAAAGTTTAAAGTCTTGAACAGAGTTTGGAAATCAGAAGAACTCTCTGGAGATTAGCAATTTAGCAATTTGGAGATTTCACTCACCCAAATTTCAAAAAAGAAAAAAACAAAACCAAAAACCAATCTTTCCGAATTGAAGTCCCTCTTTGTTTCCTAATGATGGTGGCCACAAGTTCTCCTAGCATGAGGCTGTCCCTTGTGCAGGCTCAGTCTAATTACCAGAAATCAGACATCTGACCATGGGATGTCTGACCTGAGGAGCAGCCCAGACTTTTGAAAACAGTCTTCATATCAGGGAGATCGAGTCACAATTCAAGGCTGTAGTAAAGTGTGTTCAGCTTGAAGAGTGTCAAGTCACTTTAGTTGAAAAAGACACAGACAGCCCTTAAAGGCTGTCAATCATTTCTTCTGAAAGCAGACAAGAGACTTTTAACACAGGAATTGCCAACATTTTTCATGATAAATTAAATAGGATTTTTTTTTCATGTAAAAATGTTATTATCTCCCAGATTATGCCAGTTCTTTTCCATGAGAATATTTGGAATAGCATTACCTGTCAGATTAAAAGAAAGCAAAAAGATTAAATAGGTCTATTAAAGCATCAAGGAGAAGATCTGGCCTGACTTTGTGCTAGAGCAGAACACTGTCCTGATGGAGAAGGGTGCTAACCAAATTGCACTGCTCGGTGCAGCAGCCACGAGGCACATGGGGCGATTGAAGTCTAACTGAAATTCAGTAAAACTTTAGTTTTCATCACACTCGCCACATTCCAAGTGCTCAGTAACTCCACGAGGCTACATGGCTACTGTTCTGAACAGCACACATATAGAACATTTCCATTATCACCACAAGTTCCAATGGGCACCACTGATGAGCAGGGGTGTCCAACCTTTTGGCTTCCCTGGGCCACACTGAAGAATTGTCTTAGGCTACACATTCAATACACTCACACTAACGATAGCGGATGAGCTAAAAACAGAGGTCGCAAAAAAAAAATCTCATCATGCTTTAAGAAAGCGTACACATGTGTGTTGGGCTGCATGCAAAGCCATTCTGGGCCCCATGCGGCGCACAGGCTATGGGATGGACCAGCTTGGATTAGACCCTTGGCCGTGGGCTAGCCGCACAGACATCACCTAAGAAAAGGGTAGGCTTCATGTGTCTGTGGCCTCTGGAGTGGCACAGGGGTCCACGCTTGAAGGGCTCTGCACTTGGTTTAATGCCTTGTTGTCACCATCTTGGAATTGTCAATCAGTTTTGAACAAGGAGTCCTGTAGTTTGGTTTGCACTGAGCCCCATGAATTACGTATCCAATCTTACTTGGCAGCTTGCTAACAAATGCAGAACCTCAGGGCCCCACCCCACACCTACCAACTCAGAACTGGAGTTTTAACAAGACCTCCAGGTGAATCTTACTGATATTAGACTCTGAGAAATGGGACCTAGGAGAGTAGTCCTCAAAACTTTTATTTTATTTTATTATTATTTTTGGGGGTGAGGGGTAGTTCCCTGGTTGGGAATTGCACACAGGCCGTGGCATTGAGCGTGCCGAAGCCTAGCCACTTCACCACCAGGGAACCCCCTCAAACCTTGTAAACCTGTGGAACTCCCTCTTTAAATTGATTAAAATAAACTTTGCACAGAGACAAAGAGAGAAAATAGATTAAAATTATTACACCCATTCAGCAACTTACATAGTCATTGTTCAGCACTAAATAACAGCTGGTTATTTTTGGATCCCTAGGGTTCTATGGGAGAGCCTGAACATGTCTACTCTAGAATCCCTTGGTTTCTAGAGAAAGTTTACAATATTGAAGCATCCCCAATCTCCAATCCTGTACCCAAAGAGAACTGGCAAACCCCAGGTAAGCCAAATTTCTTAGAGTAAGGAGATGAATTTGAAGTGTGGTCATCATAGTATTATTGCAACCTTTGTAGGTAATATTGGCCAGGCTACATTAGTGCACATGAGAGAGCTCTCACTCTGCGCTAGGCATTTCATTACGGCACCTCATTTAAAGTTCACAGCGCTATAAATGAGGTGCTGGCATTCACTGCATCCTACCCATGAGTAAGTGAGGCTTAGATTGATTAAACACCTTACCCAAGCAGAAGCAAGATTCGAACCCAGGTTTAGAACTGGGATGAGGAGGAGATGAGGGAAGCACTCTCCTTGGGTGCAAAATATAGGGAGTGGCAGACAACTCAGTGACCAAGATAAATAATATTTGAATTCAATTTTTTGGAAAGTCTAAATTAACACCAAAAAATCCATAATGACCAAACGATACTAATTTTGGATAAAGACAGACTGTTGTTGCTTTATGACCCAGCATTATTGTGCAGCAGGGACAGTAGTATCCATGTTCCCAGCGTAGGGCACTGCACGGCCGATCTGTCCCCATTGGGTTGAGGAAGTGTAACAATAGTGCACGAACAGACTAGTCAACACGGACTTCACAGTCGTCATGATCTCTGACTTTAGAGATTTGATTCACTTTCCCCGCTTCGTGCGAAGGAGGGGAAAGTGCAGGTCAGGGCCACATTTTGCCTCAGGCTCTCGCACGCATTGCCCAGGTCTGTCGGATTTCAGATCCTGGGGGTTCTGTCCTGGCTTCACATTCCAATCAAACATCTCTGTGCCTGGGACCGATCCCCAGAGTCCCCTTCCCCTTGTCTGGGTGGTTCTGAATGAGGCTTGGCCCTGGGTTTGTTGCAAAACATTCCAGTTCATTCACGTGTGCGGTCAATCAAGGTCGACAATGACTTTGCTACACTGCACTGCTTCCCCCGAAGGGCGACAGGGGCCCAGCACGCTCTCACACTCTCTCTGCGCCTTCTGTGAGGTGAGGTCAGCTGGAAAACACGTCCTCTTTCAGACTGGAATAAGAAGCATGGAATTTCAGAGCTAGACGTTGCCTTAGGAATCACAGATTACTGAGCTACGATGACTTCTAATTAGATTCAATCATACTGAAGCAAACAAAGAGGCTCAGAAAAGGGATCCCGACTTGTAATGAGGGGGCAGAGAAGCAGGAGCAGAGGGCTCCCAGGTCTCAGCCAAGCTCTTTACAAGGCACCCATCAGAGAAAACACAAACACAAACACTTCCCTCTCTCACCAAGAGGAAATTCAGGCAGTCCTCCACGTCTATAATCCCCCAAGTCGTAAGAATTACAGTGAAACTTGTCTAATTCAGTGTCTTAAAATATTTTTCAGAATTGATTTGGTTAATGTGCACCCCAGTTCATATCCAAATGTTTTTTTTGATTCGTACAACGCTTCACACAGCTGACGCCACATGTAAACATGAAGAGATTCCATGTTGCATTGTAGACAATGCCCTCTTCTGGAGGGCCTGGCAGACTTGGCACGTGGGCCTGCATTCCCGACCTCAGCGACTGGACCGAGCTGAGTCACTGCTGCCCATTGAAAGACGGCCCAGGCCCTCCCCTTCTGTCACAGCCTCCACGACTTCCAGATGCATTGACTAGGCCGGCTAAATGTCACTGCAAAATTTAAAACCGAAGTTGATATCTCAGAAATGCCAGCTCCTCCAGCCAGTCTGTTCCATGCATTTACATGAACTATTTGGCCCCCGTGGGATTTGAATTTGTGATTTCTGATCACGTCATTAGAGGCCCATGTCCCATGATACACTGGGGCAGACAGAGCTCTTCTCTGCTCACTTCTGACTGCAGGAGTTGCCCAGGCCGGGTGTGGGGACCCGAGAAGGGTCCTCTACAAAGACCCCCCACCCTCAAACACCCATGAGGGCTGGGTCTTCTATTCTGAGGCTTCTGGCCGCATGGTTAGTTTTCAGTCATCCCAACACAGGACGGACTGTCGGACGTTTTCATTAGAAACCTCTGCTGCGCGCCATCAAGGTTCCTCTTCCTGCCTGCAGGGTCCCGGAAGGCCTCCTTACTTAAAAGTCCACTTACTATTCCAGGCTCACCCTCCTGGGTGGCTCATGCATGTGGTTCTCTCCCTTCCGGGATATTCCTGTGACATCACGTCCTCAGAGAAACCACAGGCGCTTTGGGTTTCCTCGGGATGGAGGAGAAGCTCCTTCCGTAGTTCGTTATTGTTCCTCTGAACCCTTCCTAACACCCAGGACAACGGGATCGTCTCCGCAGACCCTGGGCTTTGACTGGGGGTCCCGGCGTCCTTCCTCCGCCTGCCAGAGCGGGCGATGCAGCGCCCACCTGCAGCCACTAGAGGTCGCCCGTTCACACGCGTCTCGCCCAGGTCCCCTGCTGCACACGGATTACTAGAGCTTCTGGAAGTAGGGCAGGCTCATTTACTTCTTCTCCAACACAGCCTCAGGCCATGGGAGTTTCTGATGTCAGGGTCCCTGCCGTGCAAGCTGCAGAATAAAAACACTGCAAATAAGAAAGGTCACTGCATCTGCTCTGCACATTTACTTCTCACCTGAAATCTCTGCTTCACTAGCAACGCCCCAGTTCAGACTCTGAATATTTTTCCCTAGTCAAGATTCCAGCAGGAGGGAGAAGAAATACATCTGGGACTAGTGCGCATTATGTGTGTGTATTTACAGATTATTACGTCAGGTCTGTGGCCCAGGATTGGGTTCAGGAAGATTTCCGACCACCCTCCTCTTCCCCAATCCCTGGGGAAGCTTCTGACCAGGGCACTGATGCTCCAATTCTGCTCAGCTCTGGCTGCTGTTGTTCACCACAAATAACAAGACTGACCTTTTAAAACAAGCCCTATCAAATTGCCGCAGCCTTAAAGTAGAGTCAGCGGTCAGGTTTTATTTGAGAGATTTTATGAGCCCAAAGTAACAATATGAAGAGAGCGCAGTAGGGACTGGTGCCACAGGGGGTAGGAAAGGCAGATGTGTAGGTACCTTCAGTAAGACCAACCAGGCACGCCCAAGTGCCCAGCATGGTGTCACATTGGCACTGCAGACAATGATGTTGATTGAGTCAGAGTAATTGTAAAAGCTTGGAAAGTGAGCATATTCGTCACAGAGCTGCATGCTGGGAAGAAAGTTAGCACAAAGATCAGCTTGGGCTAATGAAGACCTGGACTCCAAAGCCCTAAGCACAAGCTTTCTGGGCTGGGCTAACATGTTTCAAGGTCATCGCACACTGGCAGCTTCTAAGAAGCATTCAAACCTACCGGCAAACTTCAAAGGAAAGACCAATTTACACATCTGTTTCGTCCATCACCAGCACCACCATGCGCTTATTAGTACTGGCATCTCTGAAGTCAGGCTCCCTGAGTGGGAATCACAGTTCTGACATTTCCTAACCATAACTTAAACTCTCTACCTCAGTTTACCCATCTGTAAAATGGAATTAAGAATGCACCTCCTTCGCTGGGTTACTGTGGGGATTAAATGAGTTAATATACGTAAAGTGCCTACAGCAGTGTGTGGCACGTGGTACTTAATATGTAAATATAAACTATTTATCATGATTATTTTTAATTATCTATTTTGTACAAAAAACACAATAAAGCCCTTCTCTCAGTGTGGCTGTGTCTGCAATGAAGAATGGCAAAAACACTTTTGGCAGAAATGGTCCCAATTTCATACCTACACAGTGACAATTCAACAAGTCTCTCCTTTCCTGCATAGCCAAGTTTATAATTATCTTAAACATATTAATTTTCTTTTCATCCCCATTCCTTTAATCAACAAGTCTGAAAAACATGGATAAGAACAAAACCAAGAATTGGGTCTTCAAAAAGATCAACAAAACTGACAAATGTTTAGCTAAAGTGACTAAGGAAAAACCCAAACAAGAGAGAAGACACAAATAACAAAAATAAAAAATGCAAGTGGCTACTGATTTTACAGAAATAAAAAGGATGCTAAGAGTACCGTGACCAATCATATGCCAAGAAATCAAATACCCTTGATAAAATGGACGAATACGTAGAAACACAGAGCCCATCAAGACTCAATCAGGAAGAAACAGAAAATCTGAGCAGACTTCTACTCAGTAAGGGGATTTGACCAGTAATCCAAAACCTCCTGAGAAAGAAAAGCCCAGCACCAGAAGGCTTTATTGGTGAATTCCACCAAACATGTAAAGAACAATTACACCAATCCTCTTCAAACTCTTCCAAAAATGAAAGAGGAGGGAATACTCTCAAACTCACTTTAGGAGGCCAGCACTACCCTAATACTAAAGTCAGACAAAGACATTACAAGAAAAAAAAAAGGAACAAAATATTATGATATTATGACACAGAACTCAACAGAAAACTTAATAATATTAAGATGACAATACTACCCAAAGTGGTCTATAGAGTCGGTGCAATCCCTATCAAAAGCCCAATGACATTTTTTTCAGAAATAGAAAAATCCATTCTGAAATTTATATGGAACCTCAAGGGACCCTGAATAGCCAAAACAATATTGAAAAAGATTAGGGTCCAATGCTTATTGACAAGATGGGAAAAAGGCAGACTTTTCAAGAAATGGTTGTAGGAAAACTGGATGTCCACAGGCTAAAGAAAGAAGTCAGACCCTTATCTTACATCATATACCAACGTTAATTCAAATAGATCAAAGAACTAGGTGTGAGAGCTAAAACTATAAAGCTCTTAGAAAAAATATAGGGGAAAAGCTTCATGATGTTGGATTTAGCAATGATTTCTTGGATATAATACCAGAAGTACAGGCAACAAACAAAAAAATAGATGAATTGGACTACATCAAAATTTAAAACTCTGTGCCTCCAAGGATACAATTCACAAAATAAGAGAAAACATATTTGCAAATCACATATCTGATCAGGGTCTCATATCCAGACTATATAAAGAACTCCTACAATTCAACAACAAGAACAAACCTGACTTAAAAGTGGGCAAAGAACTTGAATAGCCATTTCTCCAAAGAAGATACAAGTAGCTGACAAGCACATGAGAAGATGCTCAACGTCACTAATCATTAGGAAAAGGTAAATCAAAACCATAATAAGATACACTACCTCATACTCATTAGGATGACTACTATAAAAAAATAATAATAACAAGTATTAATGAGGATGTGGAGAAATTGGAACCTTTGTGCACTATTGTAAAAATGATGCTTCCCCTGTGAACCACAGGATGGCAGTTCCTCAAAAATTAAAAGTAGAATTGCCTGTGATCCAGAAAGTACTGGATCTGTATAGTATACCCACAAGCAGGGTCTCGAAGAGCTATTTACACACTCAGGTTCATAGCAACATCATTCACGATAGCCAAAAGGTGGAAGCAACTCAAGTATTCATGGATGGGTAAGTGAATAAAGAAAATGTCACATATATTATACCACCATGGGATATTATTCAGGCTTTAAAAAGAAGAAAATTCTGACACATGCTACAGAGTGGATGATGCTTGAGAACACTGTGCAAAGTGAAATAAACCAGTCACGAAAGAACAAATACCGTATGATTCTACTTACATCAGTAGTCAAGTTCATGGGGAAAGGAAGTAGAATGGTGGCTGCCAGGGGTTGGGAGGAGAGGGGCATGGGGAGTTCATGTGTAACAGGTAGAGAGTTTCCATTTTGCAAAATGAAAAGAGTCTGGAAATGGATGGTAGGGACGACTGTATAGTAATGTGGATGTATCTAATGCCACTAAAATGAACACTTAAAGTGGTTAAAATGGTAAGTTTTATGTTATTTATATTTTACCACAATAAAATAACATGGGTAAGAACACATTGAACTAATTATTCATTCGACAACTATTTCCCGAGGGCCTGCAATGTCAAGCACGGTTTCAGGTGCTGAAATGCAACAATGAAACAAACAGATGGCCCTGCCCTAATGAGGGTTACATTCCCGTGGGGGACACAGGCAAAAAACAAGAAAACACAGAAGTAGGGAAGGTAGCTTAGATACTGATGAGTGCTACGGGAAGTTAGAGGCCCGGGTTTATTTAAGATGAAACAATCAAGCCATACATGTCTGAGAGCTGACATGTGAGCTAAGATATGAAAGATGAAAAGAACTAGACATTCAAAGAGCTGGAGTCCAGATGCAAAGGCCCTGAGGTAGGAAAGAGCTTGGGGAGTTCAAGGAACAGAAAGAGGACCTGGAGCAAAAAGAATAGTGAGAAAAGGAGATAGGATGAGTTTGGAGAGCTAGGCAGTGGCTACAGCACGTAAGGCTTTGTTCACTGGATGAAGGGGTATAGATTTTATTCTGATGAGAATCTATAGACCAGATCTAAACAGAAAAAAGACATGAGCCAATTTATGTTTTAAGATGGGGGAGAAAGAGTGAGACCAGTGAGGACCTGAGAGGTGGCAGTGGCTTGAACTAAGGTAGAAGCAGCAGAGATTCAGTGAAGTGGATGGATTTTAGATAGATTTGTGAGTTAAAACACAGGCTTACTGAGATCTGACGGTGGAGGTTGGGGCAAAAGGAGAGAGTAATCATTATTTCTAGGTTTTCTGACATGAGTGGATGGGGGTGGCACTTACTAAGAAGCAGAGGACAGTGTAAGAAGCAGTCTGGGCTAGGAGAAGAGTTTGGTTTTGCACGTGTTACAGTTAGCATGAGTATTAGATATCGAAATGGAAATGTCAAATAGGCATTTGTATATACAAGTTTGGAGTTGGGTGGAGAGGCCAGGCCTGGGAGCATAAACCATCAGCCAAAAGCCTACTTGATATTTTAGGGAGACAGCCTGTTCTGGATGTTTTACATGGTCGTTTGCCTGGAATGGAGAGTGTGACTGAGCCCATTAGTAAGAGAATCTCACAGTAGTTTCCCATTCAAGGAAATTCCTCTTTCCTGTACCAGATGGGCTGGTCCAGGTTCCATCACACATTGAGGAAGAGGGAGAACTGGGGGCTAAGGGTGTCTCTTTTTCATTTCTTCTTCCAAGTGTTTTATTCATCAGGCAAGTTTTTAATGAACGACAAACACAAATCAATCACATTGCTTTCCCTGCTTCCACTCCGAGCATAGCACTGCATGGAAATTGTGGAAGGCAGATGAGAGAAATAAATGTGATTCCTCCCTTACCTACAGTAGTCGCCCCTTGCCTATGGAGGGGCAGTAGATGTCTGCAACCTCTGATAGGGCCAAACCCAATATACACCATGCTTTTTGCTATACATACATGCGATGAAGTTTAATTGACCAATTAGGCAATTTCCTGGACAGATTAGTTCTGCGGTAGATCCCAGCAACTGCAGCAGATGATTTCCTTTCTTTCCTTATTGAGAACTTCCTACTTTTCACCTAAAGGAAGCACTTTTTGGCTTCTCTTTGGAACATCCAAATTGCGAGCATCACTACTCCTGTGCTTTGGGACATTATTAAGTAATGTGACAGTTACTTGAACACAAGCCCTGCGACACCCAGACCGTCGATCTGATGACCAAGATGACTATGAAGTGACTAACAGGCAGGGCGCATCCACAGTGCAGACACGCGGTCAACAATTCACATCCAGGGCAGGACACAGTGGGAGGGCATGAGATTTCATCAGGCAGAACTTATGAATCGTTTACTTCTGGAATTTTCTAGTTAATATTTTTGAACCACAGTTGACCGTAGGTAACTAAAACCTCAGAAAGTAAAGCCACTGATAAGGGAGCACTACTATACTCAGGGGGAAAAAAAGTAAATCAATGAACGCGTTAAATAATCATACACAAGGCATTATGTGGGTTCCCTGCAGGAAAGAGAAACTACTTATTGTATTTTTAGAAAGACTACTGAAGTGAACTAGGTGCATACAAATCTGTGGAAGGATTCAAGAGTTCACACTCAACAGACCCTCAGCACCAACTGCTATAACATTACAGAGCTGACCACCAGGGAATGAGTAACTCTGAAGGTATCACTGTATCTCTTGAGTTCAAGAACTCACTTTTGACAATTACCATTCAGGAATTAGGAACCTAGAACCAGGAAGCTGCCAGCACTGTGTCATTATCAAAATTGCCTCTCAACATTCATAAAACTAGGGATGGGATCTGGGGAACTGAGACCAGCCAAGCATCCCCACCCCATTCCCCCTACACATATACAAACTTTCTCTCAAAACCCAGGAGAATGGACATGGACTACCACTGCAGATAGTATGCATCTGCACAAACTTTTTCTTTCTTTCTTTCTTTTTTCTGTAGAAATAGTTCACATCTCCACAATCCTTTTTGCCATTTGAAAACAGTCAAAAGTAAAGGAGAATGGTCTTTATCTCACTATAGCCTTTTAAATCTAGCACAAGTTCACCTACTTGTCAGAACCTATTACCTGCCCTGAATCCTAGCTGCAAGAGAGTCAGGAAATGTAATTTTTAGCTTTCCCACCTTTAAGGAAGGACCCTAGGAGTGTTTCTCTACTGGGGGTGATTTTGCTCCCCATCTCCTGGCCTGTAGACATTTGGCAATGTCTGGAGACATTGTTTGTTGTCACAGCCGGAGTGAGTGTACTACTGGTATCTAGTGGGTACAGGTCAGGGATGTTACTAAATATCCTACAATACATGAGGCAGCTCTCCATGACAAAGAATCATCTGGCTTAAAATGGCAATAATGCTGAGGCTGAGAAACCCTGCTACAGAAAGAGGATGAAATACAGATTAACTAAATCAAACCATCGTGTTCAACAATGGTGACAAGGCCAGATTTGTTATACAAATAATTAGTCTCAAAGTGGTTTTTATTTTTTTCTGCTTTGTTTTTTATCTTTTTTAAAAAAGAAAGTCAATTAGGCAGAAGCTGGAGTAGTTAGAATTCTTCACAAATGATGTGGGACTGGAATTGCATTCTAAAGATCATTATGCTGAGATAGTAAGGATGACGATGATAGGAGTAAGGGAGGGAAAGTAACAGAAGGCTTGAAGTTTATCTTATAAACATGAAAAGGCATGTTTATAAGATAAGCCTGTCTACAGTGGGAAGCCGACGTTTTGAAGTTTCAAAATAGGTGTTTAAACAGGTGGTGTCAGATGGTGAAGAGCTTTGAACATCTGGCTGAAAAGGCTGGACTGCAGCATGGTGGAGTGAAAAGGCTTAGGCAAAGTAGGTTTGGGCCTGACTCCTCCACATCCTATATAGTGAGTTCCTGGGAACATTTCCTAACTTTTTAAGGGTGCAAGTTCTTCTGCTAGAGGTACAATGACAGCCTTTTGTGGTTTACATAAGCCTAGGATAGCATTTGACCCCTACCCATCTTTTGCTCTTTTTATGATAAGGACCTGTTACAGACTTGTATGTCCCCCAACTCAGGAAGAAATCAGACAATTCTACAACCTGCAAACCAATTTCTCAAGGCAACCATGGTGTTGGGGTGTCTAATCTCTTAGTCGAAAGCCAGGCAAAATAGTAAATGGAATCACATTAAATTTTTCTATTGTGTCTAGTGAACTACTTTTATTAACTTAGGAAACACTACTTAAGATCATTTGTATATGGATGTATACAAGTATTACATTCTAGTTGAGACTATATGTACAAGTATTATGTGATACTCTAGACTATATATGTAAGTGACAAGATTAATTGAATCATGTCAATTGAAACCTCCCAAAACCTGTATCAGTTTACTAATTTATTTTGTTTATGGAGACATTGCTTGGCTCTAGTCTGACAATGAGCTAACTTTCAAAATTCCGGCAAAATAGACATATAATAACATCACAATTTGTCTATTTTAAAATGTAAAATTCAGTGGCATATTTAGCACATTTGTAATGTTGTGCAACCATTACAACACTATCAAGTTCCAGAACATTTTAATCACATACCCCACCCCACCCCCCAAAAATCCATACTCATTAGTCAATCACTCCCCATTTCCTCCTATCCTCTAGCCCCTGGTTACCACTAATCTGCCCTGCACTTCAATGTATTTGCTTATTCTGTATATTTCATATAAATAGAATTATACATGACTTGTTGTGCCTGGCTTTTTCACATAGCATAATGGTTTCAAGGTTCATCTATGTCGCAGCATGTTTCAGTACTTCATTCCTTTTTATGGCTAAGTGAATTCCATTGTATGGGCATACCGCATTTTGTGTATTAATTCATCAGTTGGTGGACATTTGAGTTGTTTCCACTTTTTGGCTATTGTGAATAATACTGCTCTGAATACTCAGGAACAAGGTTTTGTTTGAACAACTGTTCAGTGCTTAACTTATGAATGAGCCACTAAATTTTTTTCCCACAGGAATTGTACCTTTTTACATCCCCACTAGTATGTATTGAGAGTTCTCAATTCTCCACATTCTTGCCCATGGTTATTTTCTTTTTCTTTTTTTCTTTATTTTCTTATTTATTTGTGATTATAGTCATCTCAGTGGATATAAAGTGGTATATCCTGTGGTTTTGATTTGCATTTCCTTAATGACTAACAATGTTGAATATCTTCTCATGTGCTTATTGGACTTTGTATATCTTTTTTGCAGAAATGTCTATTCAAGTGCTTTGCCCACTTTTTGAGTTGGAGTTGTCTGTTTCTTGCTGCATTGTAAGAGTTGTTTATATATTCAGAATACTAGACCATTATCAGGTATATAATCTGCAAGAATTTTCTCCTATTCAGTAGGTTGTCTTTCCACACTCTCAGTGGAATCTTTTAATATGCAAGAGTTTTTTTTAAATGAAGTCTAATTCATCTATTTTTTCTTTTGTTGCTTGTGCTTTTGGTGTCATAGCTAAGAAACCATTGCCAAATCGTAAGTCATAAAATTTTGCCCCCCTGTTTTTGTCTAAGAGGGTTATAGTTTTAGCTCTTATATTTAGGTCTTTGATCCATTTTGAGACACGCTGTCTTTTTCTTTCACTTGATCACTGCTTTTGTTTAATTGATTTATTTTTAAATTACTGTTTTAAATTAAATTTATTGGGGTGACATGTAACATTATATGTTCCCAGTATACAAGTTTATAATACATCATCTGTATATTGCATTGTGTGCTCATCATCCAAAGTCTAGACTCCTTCCATCACCATGTATTTGACCCCTTTATTGTCTTCATTCTCCCCCAACTCCCTGTCCCACCTGGTAACAATCATTCTGTTGCCTGTGTTTATGAGTTTATTTATTTTATTTTGTTTGTTCATTTTGTTGCTTTCCATTTTATATCCTATATAGTAGTGAAGTCATAAAAAAGTTCTTAGACTTTTTTGTCTGACTTATTTCACTTAGCATGATACTCTCAAGAGCCGCCTAATGTACAGCTGCAAATTAGATAATAATAGTGGCTTATAAAACTTCTATATAACTTCGTATGATATTGTTTATTTATCTTCAGGTTATCAGAGAGGATTAAGACAGGGGAATAAAGAACCACACTTACTTTCATAGGAAGAAGAATAATTCTTTCAAAACATTTCCTATACCATGATGAAAAGATATATGAGGGATGTCCAGAAAGTATTCAGCCATGTACAATAACATGAAAAATAGAGGCATTTATGGCTGGATTCTTTTCTGGACAGCCCTCTTACACTATTCTTTTCCCTCAAAGAATCACCTGATTTCTATAACATTCCTTCACAAAATTGTTTTGCCAAATGTACAGTATTTGGGTAACTTCATGTTTTATCTTAAACTTGTTTAATAAGAGCTAAATATATCTTTGGTTAGTCAAACACATTTTTCTTTGGTGATGTAACACACAACAAATCAGAAAAGCCCTTTAATGTTGAAATTATGGGAGATCAAATAGTTAACGTTCTACAGTCAAACAGCAGAGCAATTAAGTTACCTGAAATTTTTACACAGGATAACTAATTTCTAAGTACCATCATTCATAACTAAAAAAACAGTATTATTTAAAATGTCAGTCAGCTCAGCCTACAAGCTAATTATCGAGAGAGAGAGAGAGAGAGAGCACGCGTGCGTGTGAAGAGAGGTGTGTGCAGAATTGCTAAACATTTTTTTCTGGCAGAACTGAAAATTGCAGAAAAGCAACTATAATACTGAAAAAAAAAAGGAACTAATAATATTTTTCTGACTTCCCCTTAGGTGGCTTCTGTGTGTGTGTTGATTTCAGAGAGCACATGAACTAGGGTCTGTGTATTCCTCCTTGGGTCTATAAAAGCAAAGAGGATGGTTGGTGGCTTTGGAGGGTGGGTGGGACAAAAGCCAACTGCTTAGCCAATAATTAAGGAAGAAAGTTGTTTGGTTTCCCACAGACAATAAAAGTGAGTAGAACATTGAGAAGGTGAAAAATGTTTCTTCTCATTGTACATTTCCTAAGTACCCTAAAGTCTTTGGGGACAGATATTCTCGGAAGACGTGTCAAAGAGGGGAGTGAAACTTGGAGGAAGCAGGACGAGGGAGGCAAGTTGCAGGTTAGAAGAGGTTGGCCTTTATCTATCCTTCAACCTTTGCTTCTTTGTATGTGCACACACTCTATATTTCCCGATCCTTCCTCTACCTCTCAGTACTCTATGCATTTGCTCATTTCCTCGGGGAATGGGTACTTGCAGCATAATTCTATTTTTGCACTTGTTAATCAGAATTGTATTTTCCCCCTAAAAATTTAAAGAAAATCAAATACCTTCTATATCTTCCACCCTGGTCTCTCTCCCCATCGCCTCCCCTGCTCTACCCCCAGAACTGATAGGTTGGTTGTTGGTTGCATCTTATTTATTTGTACTTTTATACACTAGCTTAATGATTCTTAACAGGAAAGAAATAAAAAGCCTCCTAACCCTGCCCAAGAAACACTGGTGGGGAAAATGAAAATGTTTGGGAAATGTTACATTGGAGTATTTCTTTTTGCTATTTATTTGTTGATTCTGTGACTTATGCCAGAAAATATTAAGGATCACTCACAAAAATATGAATACTATGGAAAGATAAAATAAAAGCATGTCAGAAATTGAGAGAAAGGAAACTAAAGATGACAGGGAAAATTATGTTTAATCTTGCTGAGGTGGGTCTTCTCATTTTTGCCGAGCAGGTACATTCAAAGAGATTTTCACCAAATGCATTTTGCAGAGATAGCAGGAGGAGGCCATCTTCTCTGGAGAAAAGATTTTTGTCTGGATTGCTCTTTGGTTTTCTATTTAGTTGTTATGTTATTGAAGGGAATGAAACAGAGTCATCTCCCCTGGGAGAAGGCTCCTCAAACACACGAGGGGAAATTAGGGCATGAAGGAATGATACCGAAGGTCAGAATCAGGAAAAGATGAAAAGTTTGCAATCTCCTGATGCCTAGACAGAGTTTGCATGTCACGCTTTGTTCTAGGAGATAGTTGTACACATGCGTTCATTAATTCTTTTTTTTTTTTTTTAATGTATCTAAATGAGGAATTCTCAACCTCAGCACTATTGACATTTTGAGCCAGATAATTCTTTGTGGTTGGATGTTTAACTGCATCCCTGGTCGGTACCCCCTTGATACCAGCAACTCCTCCCAGTTGTGACAAGGAAAAATGTGTCGGGATGTTGCCAAATGTCCCTTAGGTAGCAAAATTGCCTGTTGTTGAGAGCGACTGATCTAAATATATTCATTCATACCAGGCATCTTGATTAACTGGTGAGATATGTGCTCTCCCTTTAAGGAGCTTGAAGTCTTTATTTGCAACATTAAATGCATAAATTTGGACATTAAATAAATCAAGGAATGAAAGACTAAGTTGTTAAACCCAGTAAACTGGTTTTCTCCTCTGAAAATTCTGTAGAAAATATTTATTCAATCATTGCTTGGTGCCAAGTGTGATATTTGATACCTGTTTCTTCCGTTGCCATGAGAATCAAGTGAAAAGGCACATGAAAAGCATTCATTGCAGTCCCTGCCACATTCTACACATTCAATAAATGTTTATCATTAAAAATATTTATTACTATTACCATTATTATTACATTACCAGGACGGCTTTGAATGCGGCCCAACACAAACTCTTAAAACATTATGAGATTTTTTTGGTGACTTCTTTTTGGCTCATCAGCTGTCATTGGTGTTAGAGTATTTTATGTGTGACCCAACACAATTGTTCTTGCAACGTGGCCCACAGAAGCCAAATGGTTTGACAGCACTGATGTAAAGCTTCAGCATTTTCTAAGCGATTGGTAAATGCTATTTCTCTTAATCACAGCGCTAACTCAGTAAGTCATTATTGTTTGTGCTCTCATGTTATAGATGAGGAAACTGAGGCTCAGAGAAGCGATGTGAAATAGCAAGCCCATGTGAAATAGCTAAAACCCGATTTCCCCACCTCCTCCATATCGTCTGCTAAAAAGCAAAGAACAGGCAGGACAAATGCCACAGAGTGGGACATCCACAAGGGATACAGCTGTGACCAGCCTTGGACGTCTTGTCCTTTCTTATCCAGACACAACTACCCCTAGACCACCATGCAATACTGTTGGGAAATGAAATTCAAAAATCCAACTTGACACATTTGGCTCTTTTCTGAAACAATTGAAAATCCTACAAGCCTGTGCATCCTAGTCCGACCCAGGCCTTACAAGCCGTCTGCCCTGCGCATGCGTCCCGTAAGCGCCCTTCAGAGCCCAGGCTCCCCCAGCCTGTAAACACGCGCGCAACCTCTTCCAAGAAAACCTCTGGCTCACTGCAATGTCATGGGTCATTCCTATGATTCCCCATTCGGGGCACTGTCGTGTGTGCGTATGCTCGTTTCTGCATAAGAGAGAGAGCTTTTCCAGGCTGTGCTGCCAGCAACTGCTTATTCCCACGCCACGGGAGGTTGGAAAAGCGCAGCTGATACCGAGACCTCATCTGCCAGAGCTGAGTTCTGAAGACTGAGCGTTGCCAGGGATGGCTGACAAAGAAGTAAATGATGTTCTGAGAAGCTTGGGGATTAGACATCATGACGTAAAGAACATGGTATTGTTCTGTGAAGGTGTGACAGAAGTTAGATTTGTTCTGAATGTCAAGGTCGGGTTGGGGAAGCATTGACCTTTATCACCAGCAGATCGACAGATTCATTCCCTCCACACTCAGTGGCTCTTCCCCCCGCCTGTCGACTTCATTCCCATCACTCGGTCTCCCTCCACCTGCACACGCAGACCAAGCAAACATTTACGGCTTGTGAATATTTCAACAGTGTGGTTTTAAAAGGCACATTAAATTTATTCTCGATGTTGTACTTCTGAAGTGAATAATGTTATGTGATGGAAGGAAGATCTCCAAAGAGCTGTTCCTACATTAATAAATTGGCAGATAAAATATAAGAGTGAGCCACCACTCCTGATTCTCAAAAAGTGAATCACATTATAGTGATAGAATGTCTCCGAGGAGAGTATCAGGACCTCTTCTGCCTGAAAGAAAAACACATTTTTCTGTCTTAAGAGTTACAAGACAGGAAGAAGTAGAAAGAAAAATTAAAATTCAACATACGTTTTGAGAAGCAAATAAATTAAAATATCCCTTGAAGCTTTTAATTTAGAAATACTGGGAGATGCTCCATGTTGATTTAAAATCCACTAGATAATAAAACTATATCAATTACAAATATTGTATCAAACTGTACACTATACATATACATGGAGTATATGTCTAACATTCATCCACTTGATGCTCTGAACACAGTCCTAAGTATGTATGCATCCCGCCCAAGAACTTTCAAAAATACCATTGTTCTCAGGCTTGAAGTGGCAGGAGGGGAAATTACAGGTCTGGGATTTCCTGGTTGTCTATCACTGTGCAAAAGCACAAGCATTTGCACATGTGGAAGGAAGAAGTCACCGAAGGTTTTAGAAAGACAATGGTCTGCACTTGCGATGCTGCCCACATGTTATGATAACTTGGGCTTCCTAGAAATCACTGCATCTCCTTGATTGTCACCCGTGAACATTTTAGATGAGTTGGACAAACTTCTTTTTCAAAGAGGAAAAAGTAATAGCCCCATCATTTCAGTCACCACTGAGGGCCCCATCACATATTTCAGGGTCTGTCTGACATAACTTTAAAGCCCCAGAAGGAAACTTTGGGTGCGTCACTTCATCTGAGTTTGAAATTTCTCCCCTATAAAATGTGGATGGTACTAATAGCTAATATGTAGTGAATATGTGCTATATTCCAGGCACTGTGCTGTGTGCTTTATGTATGTCATCCCATTTAATCCTTCCAACAACCCTTTCGCGTTGGCTTTATTACTACAACCATTTCCCAGATTCAGAACTGAGGCTTAGAAGCTGATCAAATTGCTGAAAATCATGCAGCTAAAGAGTGGAATTCAAGACCAGGTACAACTCATCTCAGAGTATGAACTCTTCACCATATTCTGTAAAGTTAAATAACCCTAAGACACCCAGCAGAGTGTTTGGCAGAGAGTAATAAAACATAGCTGTGGATTTTATCATAGAATCTACCATTAGGTATCTTTGTTTACTTATGACAGAGTTTCTCAACTTTGGTGTACATTGAAATCACAAGGGTTATCTTAAACAACAACAACCCACTTCTGCCCATATCCTACCTCAGTCAAACTAGATCAGGGTCTTCGGGACAGAGACCTAGGCGTCAGTTCCATTTCGTGTCGTTAAAACCCCTGGAGCTCAGACCCCCAGTAAGCTGGAGAAGCACATTCCACTCAACCTTTCCCACCGAACACAGTTACAAAACTTGAACAAATTGTATGGATCAGCTATTTGAGGGCCCTAAGAACTAGAAGGTAATAAGTAAAAAGGTGGATTGAGGAAGAGCATCTGATCTCAGTTCCACTAAACCATCAATGAGTTGGCTGATGGATTGATTGATTGGCCTGGACTCCAGGCTTTACTGAAACCTAGAAGTGGCCACTGGCACAGACAGGAAGATTTCTAGGAGAAGCTTTCTAGTTCTAACATAACGAGAAGAAAAAGGGCCTCCTAGTGTACAGAGAGAGTGGGGGGAAAGGCCCGCTTTAATATTCTTTTTCCTTTCTCTTATTTCTAGGCTGCAGTGGTCCATAGGCATCTGAAGCTATGAGGAAAGGGTTCTTCTCAGACAGGAGGAACTGTGGTCCCAAGAGGGTGAGGGGAACCCTGCTACTAATTTATCTGTCTCTGTCCTTCCACTTTTTCGCCTTGGATATGGGCATATTATAGTAACTATGTTGCAGAGCGAAGAAATAAAGCCCCAGTTTTCTGACCAGAGAACTGGAATGTATCAAGGAGAGAACAGAGGAGAAGCTTGAGGAAGTAACCCTGTAAGAGTGTTTGCAAACTTGGAGTCTCATGAGCTGTGTAAGTATATTTTTGATCCTAACCAGCATCTCATAGGCTTTGAGAGCTGAACCATGGGATAGATTACTGCCAGGTCCCAGCATGGTCACTGGATGGTACAAATGTGAGACTGATCTGAATAGCAATGCAACATGGAATCAACATAGAAACTACAGAAGGCTGTTTGGAACTGTGGCTTGAATTCAACCAGGTCATATGGGTGGTGAAACAAATACCTCACAGTTCTTCATAGATGTAAATAAGATCCAGAGTCTCACAACATGATTCAAACTGTCCAGAATAGAACCCAAAATTACTCAGCATATAAAGAAGCAGTAAAATCTCAACTTACATGGATAAAAAAAATCAGCAATTTTTAATGCTGAGATGATGCTAAGGTTGCGATTATTTGACAAAGACTTTAAAGTAGCTATTACAAATATGCTCCAAGAAGTAAGATTACATCTTTTTGAAATTACTGGAAGGCTAGAAAGACACATTTCGTGTAAAAGAAATAGAAACTATAAAGAAGAACCAAATAAAAATTTTAGACCTAAAAACAGAATAGTCAAAGTTAAAACTTGTTAGATGAGTTCAATAACACAATGGAAATGACACAGGAAAAAGTCAGTAAATTGAATATATAGCAATAGAAATGAACCAATCTAAGTAAATGAGTGAAAAATAGATTGAAGAAAAAAAAAAAACATAAACAGAGCTTTAGGGACCTATGTGACAATGCCAAAGTAGCTAATATTCATGTTATTGGAGTCTCAGAAGGAGAGGAGAAAATGGGGTACAGAAAAAAAAAACATTTAAAGAGATAACTGCTGAAAATCTAAACTTTGTGAAAGACATAAACCTACAGATTCAAGATCCTTCACAGAACTCAAAACAGAGGAGAAAATTAAAACCCTACAGAAAAATTCATGTCAAGACATATAATTAAACTGCTAAAAATAAAAGACAAAGACAAAATATTAAAAGCAACCAAGCAAAAATGACACATTGTTATACGGAGCCATGTTTTCCATTGCCGATCTGTCATAAAAAACCTGAAGGCAGAAGGAAGTGATGTGACTTTTTTTTAAGTGCCAAAAGAAAAGAACTATTGATCCAGAATTTTACATTTAGCAAAAATAATCCTGAGGAATGAAGAAACACTAAGAGTATTCTCAGAAGAAGGAAAACTAAGAAAATTCTTAACCAGCAGACTTATCTGATAGCAAACTTTTAAAAGAAAGTCAAGACCGAAGGGAAGTGATATCAGATGGAAATTTGTAATATTAAGAATACAGGAAGAGCCACAGAAATGTTAGATATTTATAAATACAGTAGACTCCTCTTTATTACTTCTTTAAAATATGTAGGATGATTGAAAGCAAAAATTACAATGGTGTTTGATTGAGTTTTGGGAGAAGGCAAAGGAATCTATATAGTGGTAAGGTTCCTACATTCTACTTTGAAGTGGTACAAGAGTGAACGTAAGTAAACTGTTAAAAGTTAACTGTGTTTATTGTAATCTTTAGAGAAACCTAAAGAAAAACTATACAAAGACATATAGCCAAATACATAATAGAAAAATTAAAGGGAAAAACTAAGCAATATTCAAATAGCCCCAAAGAAGGCAGGTATAGGGAAGCAGAGGGATCAGAAAACAAACAATGAAATGTAGACCTAAGTCCAAACACAGCAATAGTTACCTTAAATGTAAATGTAAATACCAATTAAAAGACAAAGTTTGTTAAATTTTAAAAACAAAAGTCCATGACCCTATATGATGTCTATAAGAAACTCACTTGGAATGTAATGGTAATGGTAGGTTAAAAGTAAGAGGATGGTAAAAGATAAACCATACAAACCCTAAAAAATAAATAGCTGAGTAGCTATATTATTAATTAGGCAAGTAGACTTCAGAAAAAAGAAAACAGATAAAAAGGGACATTGCATACATCATTGCATCTACATGATAGAAGGATCAATTCACCAAGAAGACATAACAATCCTAAATGTATGTTCACCTTACAACAGATTTCAGAATACACAAAGCAAAAACTGGCCAAATTGGAAGGAAAATAAAAGACACATTCACAGTCATAGCTGGGGACTTCTCTCAGTTAATTGACAGAATGAGTAGACCCCCCCCCCAAAAAAAAAATCAATAAGGGAAGTTGGGAGAAAAGCAATCGAGTAACATTAAAATGAAGAATGGAAGGAGAAGGCAGTTTGGAAGGTTACAGGCAAGCATCACCTACCTTACAGTCTGCTGTGTACACCTGGGTTATAAAAATGAAAATCCACAGAGTGCTTTCACTACAGAAACTTCTATCCAAAACAGAGGTATCCCTCTAAAAGCATTTCCATTTGTTTTTCTAATATATGAATGACCTTAGGCAAATCGTTTCTCCTTTGTGGGCCTTCTTTTCCTCATCTGCAGGTGGACAGGGCTGCCAGCACTCACCCCGCCTTCCCTCTCACAGGATGAGATTTATCCAAGTCTTCTAGTTCTGTGATGTTCTCTATGCTTTTATTTTGCAGCGATTTTTTTGCTCTAGGCTGGTGTTTTCAAATCATTCGGTACTGACAGAGCCAAACTATCTCTCCATCTTTCTACCGTTCAATTTGCAAAGCAAGTACTAAAGATAAGAAGGGTTGGGGGCCTGACTCACTGTCACTCAACCAAAAGGTTGTGGTCTGGAAATATCCCTTCAGACACAAACATTGTGAAACAAAGGTAGAAACCAATTTGGAAAAAACCAAAGGTAGAACAAGCTCCAACCAAACACACTGCTTTATTTTCTGCTGAAATCTTTTTTTCCCCTGTCACACAGCTAAGAGCTTAGGCAATGTTTAACCAAATATTACTTACGTGTCTAGCAGAGATGAAACACGGTGCTCAAAGCAACCCCCCGCCCCCACCCCAACACACACACACCAGAACCTTCTCTGGAGCCTGAATCAGGATACTTGCTTCACCTCAGCAGCCTGGCTGGCAGCTATGAGTGCACTGGGACAAGCTAATTGAATTCCATGCGGCTGGTTCCTGAAATTTTCTCGGGTCATCTGGGTGGTCTGGTTTTCCTAACCCTAACTTGGAAAATACCTGATTGTGCTTTCTGATTTAACTACTTCCCAGATAACACCTGAGAAACATTTTTTACTTGGTTTTGTCTTCATCAGATGGGCCCATGTTGTTAAGAGCAACCGCGTATGTGGCGGGGAGAGAGTGGCCTTTGAAAACATAAATATAAAATCCACATTTTCTCAGTTGCCTGGAAGCCACCAGTCCTTTTCATAAAGCATTCCTTTGGAGCTTGTTTTCAAGGGAAAATTCTCATGCTAACCAAACCTAAGGGCCCTTAAACAAACTTTTAACCGAATTGGCAACTCGTCCGTTGTAATCAGTGAACTTTGTGCGTTGGATCCTGGGGAAGAGAAAGCACAGGAACAGGGTGTGCTCTGAACTCAAGGAAGCCATTGAGGGGCTGGCACCGCTGAGCTAAATATCAGAAGATCTTAGGAATCTCTACATCCCCGGAGTCCTGTTTGGAGTGAGGATACAGGCTTTCCCTAATACATTAGCATCACCATATGAAGCCACCCCCTTCTGAGAAAGCGATTCCTTTGGGGGGAGACTCTCTCTCTGTAAAACTCCCTGCTTCCTCTCACACGCCACTACCATCAATTCTTCGAGGAGAAGACAGGGAGACAAACACGAGTCCTCAGGGTACAGTGGAAACCCCTGAGGGAGTCAACACACATCTGTCGGGTTTTGGCTGCATCAGTAACCAGCTGTGACCTTTAGCAAGTTGCTTAACTTCTCTTATGTTTCAATTCCTGGTTATAAAATAAAATTGGGCTAGATGATTTGAAAACTTTTTTTTTTTTTTTGGCCTTCAATATCTAGAAGCCTACAGCTTAGTTTCTTTTTCTAGAGCTCATAAACTCATCCATGGGACTCTGACTTAGGAGACAAAAGCTCATTAATGAGCAGTGTCCTATTTACTTTGACATTGGAACTCACTTAAAAAAAAAAAAATCAAGATTACCTGGGTGACGGGAATGTCTGAAGAGGAGATCATTGCTCCGCACATTATTAATTTTAAACTAATCAACGTGGCCACTGGTGTTGGACAGTCCATTCCCATGTCATTTTTCATCCTCAAAACACATTCTCCCCCTTCCTTTGTCCCCAGCTTCACCTGGCACCCCTGGAACTGACATTCTCGGTGACTCCTCCGTCACTGTCTACTCCTCCGACGCCTACCTCAGCCGGGGGCTGGGGCTAACAGAGAAACCTAACACCCCATCTTTGAACAGCAAAACATTGATTCTCACAGGAAGTAGGTCTGGCTTTGTTTTAATAAAAACAGTCTCAGAGCACACGCACACGCACGAATCACACATGGAAAAAATGTGTCACTTGTGCCTTGGCCTGGAGAAGTGTTGTTGATACTGCAGCATGGTTGCTAGAAGTGGAATCAATGACGGTCCCTCTCTAAATGACTTTGCAAGTGGAGGAGTCACACGGTTTGGTCCCCGGGAGATAAAAGCAGAAGAAACCTGATGGGAAGTGACTTGGCATTTGGATTCACCAAGAAGCCAGGGGCGGGGAGTCGAAGGGAGGGATCCGAACGGCAGGGAAGTGATTACAAGAGGCGGAATGGACAATTACATCAGAACTCGCTCCAACCTGCCAGGGGGCTCGGTCGCTCCCCATTAATAATAACAATGCTGGCAAAACACGCACGCGTGAGCGAGAGGCTCGGCGGGGCTGTCTCAGCACACGCGCTGCCAAACCAGCTCGCGTGTGGCGTGTTGTAACTTTACTACTCAGAGTCATAAAAGGGCTGGGCACGAGTCCCAGAACACTGCTAACTTTTCTTCTTTCTTCTGTGGTCCACATAGGATAATTGTGCGATTTTTCCCCCGACAGCCACTTTCAACTCCAGAAATGAAGCGAACCTGCAATGCACATGTCGCCCAGGTTTGGGTCTGGCTCTCTCCCGACGAGCTCCGCCCTGGCATCCGGCTCCCACTGAGCGGTGGTGGTGCAAAGGGTGTAAGAAAGCTGACCCGCCTCAGTCAGACGTGCAGCGGTGCCAGCACAGCATCGGGATGCAAGCCCCTTGAACTTCATGAGGTTTTGATTAGTGAGGGGCTTCTTCATCCCAGTTCCCCTCACTCTTGGCAGGTGAGGGAGGTAGGATGTAAGATACCAGCCACCTCAGCTTCACCCTAAAAGCTCTGGGAGTTATCATCCAGCCTGGCCTCCCTTCCCCCACCTCAGAGAAAGGAGGAGCCTTCCTCTCCTCTGAGCCACACCCACCAGTGATGTCTTGAATCTCTCTTCTTTCTTGACTCTGCAGTTTGGCCCCCGCATGCGCCGTGTGGGTTCCCAAGCAGAATGATAGGCTCCCGTCAAAGCTCGCTGCTGTCCACACTCTCTGGCCCATGAGCCCTCTCCCCAGCTCCTTAATTCAGAAAAACAGGTTATTCTTTGGGTTTTAGCAGCCTGTACCTTGGACTGCCCCCTTCCCGGCTGTGTGCTTGAGTTGGTTCAGAGGTGGACTGACCAGATGTCCCATGTTAAACGGGACAGAAAACATCGGTCCTGTCCCATTTCAAACGGTAGCCTCCTGACACCTTGAATTTAGCCCAGTGAGACTAGGCTGACCCTATGTACCATTTGAAATGGGACAGGACCGATGTTTTCTGTCCCATTTAACACAGGACATCTGGTCAGCCTATTCAGAGGTCAATTCCATGGAAAAGGAAAAAGAAGAAATGGGAAAAATTCATTCCCTTATAGGTCACACGTCCAAAGCCCGTCTCCCCCAATCTGCCTGCATGCGCCTACATTTCAGGGTCCTTTCAGCATCGTTTCATCCTTAAGGCATGTCTTCCTTACAATTTTACCTCTTCTCTGGGTCTCTGCTCATGACCTTCAAACCAGTCTCCCCTTTAAAAAACATCCTTCTTTTCACCCTGTCCCTCTACTGACATTCTACCCTGCTCTCTCTCCTTTCTCTCTCCAAGCTCCTTGAAAATATAATTTTCCAGGTGAGTGGACTCCATTTCTGACAGAGTAGGGGCAAGCCCACCACAGGCCACCTCTTCCTCTGACTGCCACCAAACGCTGCGGGCAAAATACAGAAGGCAACTTACCTGAGGACTCTGAAAATTAAGCCAAGTGGGCAGGTGGGAGAGAGGAGTTGGAAATTAAAGAAGTGACCTGCCAGGGCAGGAATTTCCCAGGCTTTTTTTTTTTCTCTCCTTTTTATACATCTTGGCCCTGGGGGCAGCCCCAAGCACAGGGCTATAAAGGGGTCAGAACTGTTGGCTGCTAAAACTGAGATAATAGCCCCAACTTTCTGGACTGTGCTGAGGAAGGGGGTCCGTGGGGGCTGGAGAGTGTGGGGAGGAGTGAGCTATCAAAGAGGAGCCCTGATTCCGTGTATGGACTCACACAAGTGTGTGCACAGGTCAGACCCAAACCTACCCAGCAAAGGCTTTGAGAGCTGAACTGATGCATAAACCACAGCCTGACTTTAATGAACTCTTGAGTGGCACACACATGGGACAGACTCAAAGCAGAATACTGAGGGCTTTGTAAGCTGAGTTGAGATGAGAACCACTGCCTACAGAAGGCAAAACATAACTTTCCATCTGAACCTAATGAGGTCGGTTTTCTGATGAATTAAACAAAGAAAATTAACACTTTCTAGAGAAGTATAACAAGAACCTACATAACGTAATATTCGCGGTGGCCGGGATGCACTGTGAACTGTTCACACATACACAGAATCAGGAAAATGTGACCAGTTCTCAAGGGAAAAGACAAGCAACATATGCTGACTCTGAGATGACCCAGATATTGGCATTCTCAGGCAGAGAAGTTTAAGTACCTGTTATAACTGATCCATGAGGTAAAGAAAGTTGATGAGCTAAAAAAAAGGTCCATGCATAATTTTCATAATGTTTTAAGTAAGTTTACAAATTTGTGTTGGGCCACATTCAGAGCCATCCAGGGCCGCATGCTGGTCAAACAAGCTTGGTCTAAGGCAAAATACAACAGCTACTCCTGCCTCACCAGCTAATCGGTCCACTCACAGTTTATAATCCCATCAGTTAGCTTACCGGAGCATTTGGAGGGAGTTGCTTATGAAATAAGAGGGAAAGCATCCAGTCTCAATGCTACCAAAAACCTAGTTGAGGATTCTGCAAAACCCCTTACTACCTTTGGTGCCTCAGTGTCCTCACCATGACAGGATGTTAAAGATGCCAGTCACTCTCAAAACAGAATGTAAAATGCAAACCAACTGGCCACCAAGTAAAACCAATTTCTGATGCAAACAGGAACAAAACACTAGGGAATATTGAAGAGTTTTAAGAATAATTGCAAAAAATAAAATGCCCAAAACCCTAAACATGTTCATCCTTTTAAGAAGCTAATTTTTTTTTCTTAGAAATTCCCAAAGTAAGAGGGCCAAGGTAATACTGCCAATGCTTAACTCCAAAATAGATAAAACATTAAAAAAAAAAAAAAAAGTCAGCTCTATTGAGGAAAAAAGTCCTGAAATAACCTGTCCCTGGTGTTCAGAAGTCACAGGGTCATCATTCATCTTTATAAAAAAGAGACACTGAACAAAGACAAATAAGGTAAAGGGTTTACTTTTACATAACACCAGGGCAGGTAAAAGAAATAAGCTATAATTCTGCAGGCCTTGAGCACGACAGAGAAATTGAACGCTTAAGACATAGCTTATAAAATGCTATACTTATGGCTTCAACAAATGCTTATGAAACTCTTTTGACATGGACAGAAAATTTTGTTCACCACATTTTAAAAATTCTTAAAAATATAAGTATATTTTCCTCAAAGTCCTACAGTCTAGTCTCTATCTGGACTTCAGATCAGTTGGGGTCACAACTTTAGAAGTTTACATTTAATTTATTACTACACAAACTAGACCCTAATATTTATTAACTTCAATACTGTAGGACTCAAACAATGCATTATTCTAGACTCTAGAATAATGTGGTCCTCTAACAATAATGAATGTTATCAATTCCACAAGCTCTCCATTTGGCACTTGAAAGTTACTACATTTGTAGTGTTCCTTTAAATCTGCCTGTGCACACACACAGAGACACTGATCTCATAAGATGAGAAATTAAAGAAAAACTTAATGTGTGCATCCAGTGAAATCTTGTCATAGATGTACCCCTCACTGCAGCAGTAAATATACATAAGACCAGGGTCATAAAATTTCTTCAAAATCTCTTGTTTCTAAAAATGTGAATTAAATTTGAAATTGTACACCATGCTATACATAGGTTTCCTTTAATATTAAAATAATACCCACCCCCCCCAAATTTCCTAGTAAACTATCATCTTTCAGCTTAGTAAAACACAGAGGGGGAAAGCCCACAACACACTCTCTAGCTATTTTAACACACAGGGTTTTGTTTTCTCTTTGGAAATATTCATATCTCCATGCCCAGTAATGGTCTGCAAAATGGGATACTCAGAAATCTTATGATTTTTTATTAACTTGTGGATTTTTTTTTCTGGGGCAGGAATATCATTTAAATGTTCCCTAAAGAGAGGGGCATTTTCCTCTGAGTTTTCATTTGAAGCTTCTAGTGAATGAGAAAATCAGTTCTCACTTAGATGGCTATTTGTGAGCAGAAAATGGTTCTAATTATTCTGCCTATGCAACTGAGGTTTTCTGGGACAATCCCAATTTCATTCTTTTTCAGTAAATGTGAATTTTTATTACATGTGTAGGAAATTGTCCAACACACATATTCACATAGGTGATTAAAGTCCATTGTAGAAGGCTGCTCACGTAGCATCGTGGGTAATGGTAAGCTATTGGAAGCAAGTTACATGCCTTTCAGTAGGCAAATCAGTTAAGATATTTCACTACATCAATATAATATCAAGTAGGATCAGGTAGATCTCTATGCTTATGTGGAAAAATATCCAAGAGATACTGTTCATCGAAAAGTATCAGGTTATAGAACTGATGTTTATTTAGTACACTTACGTTTGTGTCATGCTTAGAGAAATTCTACAATATATGATATGTTTGTAAAGGGTTAGAAAATTTCTGGCAGGATATACCAGAAACAAACAAACTGAAAAATTGCCTCTGGGGTTGGGATGGAGGGTTAAGAAAAAATGGAGTTTCTACTTGTCACTCATATTTCCTAACTTCCAGTATTTCTGTCACCTTCTATGAATTAAATTCTCCTTGATTCCTCCAAACCTTATTGCTTTCCACCATGTTTGAGAGCTTGTATTGTCATAACTTATATTGTCCCAGCCACAAGACATAAACTTGTATGAGACTGACATGAGCTGGTTGCTAAAGAAAAGAAGGTAGTAGATGTATCAATGACAGAATTTAATGGTAGGATTGGCTGCTGAGGGCTGCAGCCAAGAGGCCAATATGTGATGTCTGGAGGGATGAGGTATTCCAGTCACAGGCAACATCAAGAAAGGTGGGGAGAGGAGCTGACAGGTGGAGTTCACGTACAAAGGAGCATCGTCATTCCAAGTTGTGCAACATTTTTTTTTTTTTTGGACTTGGTTTGTGGTGGACATGGTTGGTTGCGATGTTACCCAGTATCTATCTCTCATATTCCTTATAATAGAACTCATATTTTATTGGGGCTGCGAAGTGCTCAGCTAACAATATTCCCTTCCTCAGACTTTTAATATAGAGGTGGCTCAATATGACCAATAGGTTGAAAGCAAAAATCTTCTGGGTGAACCTTTCTGAAAATTATTTTTTTCCAAATAAAATTGAGAAGGACACAGTCAGGTGATTTATGCCTAGCCCATCTATTTTTCTTTTTTGGGGGGGAGGGGGGAATAGTTCCCTGGTTAGGAATTGAACCCAGGCCGTGGCATTGAGAGTGCTAAAGCCTAGCCACTATACCACCAGGGAACCCCCTAGTCCATCTTTTAACCTACCAGGTTTGAGGTTTAAGGGGTGGGAAAGCCATCTTGTACCACAAATATGAAAATCAGTGAGAAGTGTAGAACAGATCCTCCCAGATGACTGCAGGCGCTTTCAGAGGTCCCAGACCCAGGACGTCCAACCTTTTGGCTTCCCTGGGCCACATTCAAAGAAGAATTGTCTTGGGCCGCACATAAAGCATACTAACACTAACGATAGCTGGTGAGCTAAAACAAACGAACAAAAACGATCCATGAATACTTTTTGTAATACTTTTTTAAAAGTTTAGGAATTTGTGTTGGGTTGCATTCAAAGCCAACCTGGGCCACATGTGGCCTGCGGGTTGCGGGTTGGACAAGCATGTTCTGGACTGCTGCTCCCCCTGGAGCTTCAGTTATGTAAGAAAAACATGCCTCTGTTCGGCTAAGCTGCTGTAATCAGGTTTATGCGGTCAAAGGTAATCCTAACCAATTCTGGGTCCTCCAACAACTATCTGGGTCAGAGGAAAGAAAGGGCTGTCAAGGTTCTGGAATGGTCCTGAGAGCTCTGGACAAGTGGTCTGTGAGCCTGACAAGTTGGGAAGTGTGAAAAATAGATCAAGAAATGCCAGGAGAAGGCAGGCAATGGCCTGGGGAAACACAGGAGCCTGCATATTGGCATGTGCTCAGGTGCCCAGGATGCATCTGACAATCATTGGTCTGTTTGTAGAGCAGGCTTCTGCAGGGGAAAAAGAATAGGTAGGGTACCTGCTGGGTAGGGTATAAAATGAGGTGGGAAGAAAGTTCCACACACTTGTCAGAATCAGAGAAGATGTCTAGTTCTCAGCCTATGGGACTGTTTCCCAGGTGCTTGGCCAGGCCTTGGTGATGAACTCTGTGTATCATTTCCTTTATTTCTCTGTCTGGACTCTAACAGAGCTTCAGGCCTCATTTGCATCTGGTTGCCCAATGGGGTCAGTAGCTTGACTTAGCAAAGCCAATAGTCTGGGGTTGGGAGTGCAGAAGAGAGGGGAAAAGCTATACTTCTGTCCCCATGCTCCCAGAATGGCCCACCATCTCCTGCTCACTTCCATTAATTTCATTAATAATAATAATTTAAAAAAATAAACACCTCCACAGTCAAGGAGAGGTGAGCAAAAAGAATAAATAAATAACTGTTCATTGGAAGAGTTTCTTTCCTTTCTTTCTTTTTTTTTTAGACTTACTCAGGAGAAGGCGTTATTTGTTAGTAAGTAGTGTCATTATCTTTAGCGTGGAACTGGTATATTTTAGGCATTCCCACTGAAATGGTATAAACAACATTTCCTGTGTCAAAAGCAGAGATCCAAGTCTGTTTTAGAATGGTCCTAATCTCCATCTATTATAATTTCCACCAATAACGTGTCTTTTTATATAAGCTGGCATCTGTGTGAAAGACAGCATCCCACATTGACCAAGTCTCCATCTGGTGACAGGCGGGGGAACAGGAACGTAGACTGTCACTTTATGCAGATGGTTTCTATTAATACAAACAAGTGACCCTAAAAGAGAAATTGGCTAGCTCCAGCATAACTTTAAGAAGATTGTTCTGAATTCCCTGAAAGCAGGTTATTTCTAAATACATGGTGTTGCCTCTGCAACACAGATGAAGCGTTCTGCCCTTCTCCGAGCTGGTTTGCCCATTTGCTCAGGGAGGGGTTGGAAGAAAGTGGTTGCAATGAGAGAGAGAGAGAGACTTGTGGGAAGAGCCCCAAGTTTTCCTGATCTGTTTCAGGACCCATCAGGTTAGGAAGGCTGCAGAGGGTAGGGCAAGCGTACGAGAACAGAAGGGCAGGGAAATGGTTTAGCCCAGCATGCCCACTCGCTATCCCTCCCTTCCTGCCTTACCACAAGGACATGCAGCTTGCAAATCTACTCCAGTGCATCCACCAGGTAACTTTATATTCTGAACTCACAGAAGTAAACCTTTACCACAGGGGGCTGTTTTCAAGGATTGCTAGAAAGCCTTCATTGGCTACTTCCTCCTCAGTGACCCACCTCCGGCCAGCCATGGCAAGGAGAGAACCGACTGGACCGTGGAGAGACTCACCTCAATAACAACTCCCCAAGGTAAACAACCCAATGGCCCATCAATGGAGATGGAGCAATGGTCTATCTCTGTGACAAAATACTATGATGTAAGTAAAAGCAATATTTTGGAATAGTTTTTTTCAAACTACGGTTATTTCAGTGCCACTTCAGGGCTTGTGCCCTGTCCATGTCCAGCTCTACTGTAACACAATTAATATATTTCTTTAATCCGACTCAGTTTTTTAAACGTACGCTCCCACCTTACGCTCACCCTAAGCAATGATATTATGACATGCATTTGATGTGATCATTGTATTTTTCAGTGCACATTAACATAAACAGGTAACTATTAAAACAAAACAAAAAATGTTCAACGAAGGAGCAGCTAGTATCGTCCTGCGTATCCCCTGAGGTACTCTTCCTACCTTTTGAAGACACTCTGCTTTTGAAGAGTATTCAGTGTCCCTGAGGGAAAGGCTAGGCTGTTTCCTGAAAAAAACACAGAATGTACCGTTTGATCAAAATGTTGGAGAAATAACACGTGCGTGCGCATTTGTGTGTTTGTATGAAGAAAACTACACATACAAGGGCTGTCTGGAAAAAATCCAGCCACGAATGCCTCTATTTTTCAGATTACATGGCTGGACACTTTCCTGACAGCCCTCCTATATCCCCATGTTAACAGCAGTTAGCTCTATTCATAATGCAACATGGTCTCACATTGTTATGTATTTTTTTACAAGTGTCATCTTCAGGTAAAAGTGACAATTAAGTCATATGTGTTTTTTCACAGAGTTCACATGCTAGAAAATTCACCTTTTTAAAGTATAAAATTCAGGGTTTTCTAGTATATTTACAGAGTTGTATACCAGCAACAATATCTAATATTAGAACATTTTCATTATCCCCAAAGGAAACTCTATCCCATTAGCACTCACTCCACATTGTCCTTTTCACCCAGCCCCTGACAGTCACTAAACTATCTGTGGTAGCCATGGATTTGCCTATTTCTGGAGATTACATATAAATGAAATTATATAATATATGGCTTTTGTGACTGGTTTCTTTCATTTATCATAATGTTTTCATAGTTCTTCTGTTATAGTATGTTTTAGTACTTTAATCCTTTCTATTGACATTCTACAATAAAATCCACAGCCTGAATATATTACATTTTTGTTTATTCATTTATTAGTTGATAAATTTTTTGCTATTTCTACTTTTGGGGTATTATAAATAACTCTCCTATGAACAGCTGTGTGCAAGTTTTATGAGGACATGTTTTCAATTTTCTTGGGTAACCAGGAGTAGAACTGCTGAATTATACAGTAACTCTATATAGTTTAAGGGACTACCACACTGTTTTCAAAAATGGCTACATAATTTTAAAATCCCACCAGCAATGTATTGAAATTCCAATTTCTCTATAGCTTTGTCAACACTTGTTACTGTCTGTCATTTTGATTTTGGTCATCCTATTGGATGTGAAATGGTACTTTATTGTTTGTACAGTGTTGCTAAAGTAAGTACACGGTGGCAAGTTTGCAAACGTAATTGTCAAATTTTGGGTATGACGACAGCTCTGACAGCCATTCCAGAAAAAGAGTTCCAAAATGGCTTTGAAGGGTGGATTAGGCTCATTCCTCAGTGCATAGCTTTCCAAGGGGAGTACTTTGAAGGTGACCATTGTGATACTCAGCAATAAGTATGTAGCACTTTTTCTAGGGTGAGTTCGTGAAATTGATTGTCGTACCTTGCATATGTGCAGGCTTATACCAGTACCCTACTGTCTTGATTATTGTAGCTTTGTAATAAATTTTAAAATTGGGAAGTGTGAATCCTTTAACTTTATTCTTCTTTATCAATATTGTTTTAGCTATTCTGGGTTTCTTGAATTTCCATATGAAATTTAGGATCAGCTCGTCAGTGTCTGCTCAATAAAAAGCAGCTGGGATTCTGATACAGATACAGATTCTGTTATAAAATCTGTAGGTCAATTTAGGGGATATTGCCATCTTACTAACACTAAGCCTTCTGATCCATGAACATGGGATGGATTTAGTTAGGTCTTTCATTTCTTTCAATAATGTTTCATAGTTTTTAGTACATAAGTCTTATATTTCTTTTGTTTAATTTATTCCTAAGCATTTTATTATTTTGGTGCTATTGTAAATCAATTCAGATTGAGTTTTACTTTTTCCTTTAAAAGTTCTAAAAATTATTTACAACGGTGACATAATACCTTTATAATCAGAAAGAATATGAAAAATAAGTTCAGCCTTCGAAAGATTTGGGAATTGTAAGCACGGATTTCCTGAGGATTTTCTTAAATGTATGAATTTGCCTTATAGTTTGACTTAAATAATTCATGTAGCCTCTAATGGAGATTGAGAAGTTGGCTTCATTCTTAACTGCATGTTTAACATATCGTAAAGATGCAAAGTACAAACCTGTATTTGTGACATAAAAGATTTTAGGCACATTGTTTAATGAAAATGAAAGATGTTTTGTTGGAAGTGAGATCAATAAACTCTGATTTTGTAACCTTGAGTCTATAAAGCAACTCAAAACAAAGCATTTCATGGTCCTCCAGAGTAGAGAGGGAAGGGGAAGAGAATCTCAGTGAGAAGGAAAAAGAGCCTCTTTGCTTGGTCCAAATTCTGAATACTGCTGGCCTGACCGAGCGATTGGCTGAATCAGCTGCCCATGCCCTGACCTCATGCCAGGCTGTAACTTACCTTTCCCTTGCAAGTTTATTACATTCTTGCATTTAATCAGATCCATCAGCTAAATCACTGGGGCCCTTGGAAATCTCCATTGGAAACCTCAGCCAAAGACTTCACTTTATGACTTAAACTTGTCCTTTACAGGATTATTTGTTTGGTTGGTTGTTGATTTTAAATCAAATGGAACTTGCTTGCATGTGTTGGTTGTGCCCATTTGCTGTTAGCTCTTGGCTCTTTTCATGAATATAAGACATGTTTGGTTGCCGTAGCAGCTCCAAGGAACCATGTCATTCACAACAGGTCTAAAAGGTCTCCCTGATCATAGAAAGTCTGCTGGGGAAGGCTAAAACCTCCACATCTAAAATCATAGCTGCTGGCAAGAAAAATTATAGGCCAAAAATATCCTACAAGGAGAGCAAGAGCCTAGTTTCAATAGCTGCTCAGATGAGCTCTTAGAAAAAAATTGCTTTTATAACTTAGGACTACCAGCCCATACCTGAAGAAAGTGTATACTAAAACTCAAAATTCTGTGTGTGTGTGTATATATATGCTATGTGTGTGTAAAAATGTGTGTATATATATTTACATATTTATACATATACACATATGTATATTTTTATGCATACATGTACAACACACACAAGTATATGCGTCTATGTATAGATATGTATATATTCCTGTGTGTCATACATGCATATGAATACATGTGTGTATGTATGTGTATACACACACACACACACACACACACACACACTTTTTTGGCACCATCCACACTTCCCAGTCAGCCCATGTCATAAATTGAGAAGGAAGTATATGAGAACTCACACCCAGAAAGCCCTCATCAATATGAGTGTCCACAGATTTTATTTTAGAAACAAATCTGTGATCCTCTGTCTCAGAGAAACAATAGAGGATAGCTCACAATGCTGTAATATTAGAATCCTTTTAATGACTACCAACTCTTAAAACAAAAAACTGGGTAAACTGAATCCCTTCTCCTGAAACCCAAACTTAAAAAAATCTTACATACTAGTTTTTCTACCCCCTTCTCTCATCATGAAAAGCAGCAAGAAACTAGAAGGAAATGTAGTCTCCCCCATAGTGTCTTTAAGATGAAAGGAGACAGACCTGCTGACACACACCTCTTTACAAAACATCCATAACTTTCTTTTACAACTAGAACCTGTCCAGAATTCTACAGCCCTGCAAGGACTGAGACTTTATACATCCAAATAATGCTAAGCTCACCTTCCAAATTAGGCAATTGAGTCAAGGAGGCCCAGTAAAAAAGGTCAAGATCTTGCACATGCCTTTCTGAGCTTGTGCAAAAGATGATCACACGGCTTGAAAGCAAACTCAGTAAAAGAGTCAAGGCTTTTACCAAGATTTTCCTCATGAGGTAGAGCTTTGTGTGATAACATTTTCATCAGTAGAAACTGTCAGACAAATTGTTCTACTCATGGCTCCCCAGGTAGCTTACCCCTAACCCTCTGCCAATCTCTTTCTCAGCAGTTGCAGAACAATATCCTGTTCTGTATCAGCATGACTCCTTTGCAAGACCTTTCCTCTGCAAATGGATGGATGGGCCCAAATTCTTCCCTTTACCGCTCTGCTTGGCCCTGATAAGTTAGACCTAGTCAGCCAGAGGTCAGCAACAATAGAGCCATTTAAAGTCAAGTTCTCAAAGAGAAATAATGCTTTTTTTTCCTTTTTCTGATGCTGAGACTGTCTAGGAAAATGTCTTCTGGTGATAATTCGTGTTTTCCTTAAATGAGGCAAAGACAAACATTTGGACTTTATCATGTTTCTTTTAGACTTTATTGTCACCTATTTACAGAATGCCCCATGTTCCATAAAATTCTTCCAGCATTATCTGAATCTTTACTTCCTCCATATATTCTTCTCAAGCTTCAAGGCAGAGGCATTCTAGTGGTAGCAAAGGCTCTGGCTACACCGATTTTTGCTGTCATTAGATGGTCAGCTTGTAGAATATCAGGTGAATGTGATTTATTTCATTCAGATCGCAAGCATGTACTACTGCTAATTGTGCTCCAGCTTCCTGATGGGATTGGCCTGGTCTATCACCATGTATCAGTCCTACCTACTAGGGGACACACAGATCCCTTTAATGTGTGGAATCACTTCAACAGATTTCAGCAGACACTAGCTTACTGGACAATCGAATGGGAGGTTGGCAGTGGTTCTTTTAAATTTCATCTACAGAAAAAAATATAATTCATGGAATAATAAAAAAATAATACAATTTTAAAAATCATCTACAGAAAATAATAGTGAAGATTTATTCCTTTTGGTCATTTCACCAGGAATGTTTGCATGAATCAACAACCACTGAGTGATTATTATGATGACTCACTGATAGCATATTAGGCTAGTTCATTATGAACTTATAAGATTTTCCTCTATTTTCAAAATGGGTATTTTAAGCTGGAGTGAAAGACATTGGTTGCCCCCTCAAACCTGCCCTGACCAACTGGCAAGTGTTTATTAATAATGAAAACTATTAACTGAATGAATTTAAAAAAATGAATGAATGAATCTGTGGAACAAAAATGGAAAATTCTTATGGCGTAATGCTAAGTAAAAATGGATAATTGGAAATTATGGCTATAAAATTGCTGCAAATATATAAGAACTGACTATACATATTGACAGCTTTAACAGATAACCCAGACAAATGAAAACACTGATTTTTTTTCTATAATCAAATTGAAGGAATTATTCAACTTGTTACATCTAATACTCTTACCGCAACAAAACAACACTAAAAATTAATGAATCTGATTATACACAAAACTACATATTTTGTGTATAATCAGATTCATTAATTTTTAGTGTTGTTTTGTTGCGGTAAGAGTATATATATATATACACACACACACACATACACATATATATGTGGGATCATGAAGTAAGAAAGCTAATAATAATCACGCAACGATCAAAAGATTTCAAGCATGTTCTCAAGATACATCTCAATTGAGCTAACCAAAACTGAAAGACCCATCTTGACTGCCTTCTTTGGATAAGTAGACCATCACTATACCTTAGTTTAATGAAGACTTTTAATAAGGAAAAGGAAAAAACTGTCACAGTAAAATAAAAAGAAGAACAGCATTTTACAAAATTGGATTACAGAAACTTCAAAAGTAAATATTAAGTGTAACTGTCAGGACCAACAATAAATGGAAATATGAAGAGCAGCTGCCTCCAGTGTGACTTCTATAAAAAGGGTACCAGCAGCATCCGATTTTCTTAACTTCACGGATTCCTTCTCTCGACTTTAAATCTCCCACAAACTTTTAACATTTTGTGGATCCGTTTTGACTGTGGAAAATATATCCATTTTAAGCAACCGCTCCATCATCTAAAGTTGAGAAAGTTCCCAGAAGTATAACAAGAATTGCTTTTAGTCCGATCTCAATTTTTGGTGACTTTGACAGTTTTGATGAGTGCTCTCATGATTGTCCCTGTTTCCCTCATTATTATTATAGTGGACTCTCAGTTAACTGGCACCTATGTCGGATAAATGTAGTATTATTTTTGAGGTAGTTTATTTTTTTGCCTGTTGTTTGAGAGTGCTAGTTGCCTGAGTTTCAGTTAATGAAGAATCTACTCTATTATTATTTGCTTTTATTGGAATTTTATCGAGATAATTGTAGGTTTTCATGCAATTATAAGAAATGATACAGAGAGATTCCTTCTACATGTTGCTCAGTTTCCTGCAATAGGAACATTTTACAAAACTATAGTATAATACTACAACCAGAATATTGACTTTGAATTAATCAACTGAACTTATCCAAATTGCATGTGTATCTGTGTGTGTGTGTGTGTGTGTGTGTGTGTGTATTAAGTTCTATGCCATTTTACTGATGGCCTCCAATTTTTGTGAAATTATTTGCCCTAATTTTCTCCTTACATGTAGTTTACTTAGGATATTTTCAAAGTACAATCCACCCAACACTTAACCTGGAATGTTCTGCATCTGCCCCAAATTAGAGACTCATTGATTCAGTGGTCTGTATCAGCTTTCTTCTCAACATGATGAAAGGCAATTTTTTTTTTAACTTAGATAAGCATGAGTCATCTCCAGATTAATCTGTTCCATTTGGGTATATATTCCAGATTTTTCATGATTTGTTCATTCAAAAAATATTTACTGGTTGGTGACTGACTCCACAAAGTAATAGCCTGGGAGCTTGATGAACAGTGGGAAACAACAAACATGATCTCTGCTCTCAGAAGACTTACAACGTACTTGGCATCCAAGATTGTGCTAATGATGAACGGCTGGAATCAAGTTGGTAAGGTGGTCACGTGTTTTAAAAGTTCAATGAAATTTCCTCATTCGCCTTAACAAATAAATGACCTTCATTTAGCCTCCCCAGGAATCCATACACCTGAAGAAATAGGAGAATATATTACAAATGGATTTCAAAGAGAAGCCCTGCGGTAATATTCAGCTTCTGACATTCGAAGCGTTCTGCAGCCACGTATACACCAAGCAATCCAAGGCTTTTCAAATCCTCCCTCTTGCTCCTGTGTGGCTTTGGCCAAGCTTGATGGACCTAGTTCACAGAGTTCTTCTAAGTGGAGAAGAGATACCACTGCCATCCTTTCCAACCAACCAGAAGCTTTATGGGAGAATGATACAACAAGTAGAGCCTTGAGGGGAAATCCAGAAAGAAACAAACAAAAAGCTGAATTTATCTCCCACGCCCAAATGATAGTCTGAGTGAAATTTACTATCAGGCTCTACATACATTAACTGAACAAAATCTATAATCACCGTAGTTCAAATGGACAAAACTCTTAACCTCAGGTTCACTCATTCAGCATCTTGGAATATATATTTTAGGGTCACCCTTCTAAAATCCATTCTTCTACCCAGAGTATACTTAGGTTATTTTATGGTTTAAACAGCCAAATTGCTCAACCTGCTTTTTCCTAGTCCAAAACTTTCATCCGTCCTTTGGGGAAGGGTTTCCAACCAAATTCTCGTTCAAGTGCTTGAATGGATTCGAAGCACTTTTTAAAACATAAAATCTGGCTTTGCGCAGATATCCTGTTAACTACCATTGTGCACAAATAGGATAGCCCCCCATCTGGACTAGCATGTAAGTCAGGATACTAAATTTGCCCAGCAGAATATGTCAGCTTTGCCACTTGCACACCTGTTACCTGAAGCATATGGCTTCCTTTTTTATCAACAACACAAAATGTGGGCTCTTCAGGCACTCCTTGGAGATTTCAGTCCTGCCTCTGATCCAGCCCTTGGCAAAAGCTTGCTTGAAACATCTGATATGTGAAGGAGAGACCATAAGACATGCTAACTACACATTTCTTTAGGTACCTAAGTTAAAACATTTCTCTCTTAAGTGTAAATATTTCAAAAACAGTATTTCTGGACCATTCTGCTACGAGCCTTTCATGGAAGCTCTTGCACTAAGATGGGTTATAAGGGAGGCAAATACCTGTTTATGTATAGTTTATTTTGGCCTCATGTGCAATTCTATACCTGAAGAGCATATTTGAAAACAAAGATGGGATTGCAGGAAGCTGAAGGAGCCTGTGTCCCTCATGAATTTACAGAGCCACCACACAGCCCTCAGTTGCCTACCTCTGAACTTCTTTTCTCACGAGAGGCAAACTTCTCAATTATTCAAACCACTGCTATTTTGAGATTTTTCTGTTATATGCAGTGAGAATCCTAACCTATAGCATTATCTTATTATCTTATTCATGACTTCATTAAACAAATAATTTTCATAAACCAAAATATGCTAAGCACAATGCTAATTATAGATAAAGAAATGGATAAAATATGGTCTCTGAACTGAAGGAACGAGGAATCATTAAAAATGTATAACCCAAGCCACATACTTAATTTTAAATTTTCTAGTAAACACATTTCACAAAAAGTAACAGGAAAACTAGATTTTAATTGTTTATTTTACTTAATATATCACGAATGTGATCATTAACATTAAATCAACATAAAGATATAGTATCGATATTAACCCCTTGTCAGATACAGTGTTTGCAAAAATGCGAGAACCATCCTGTAGGTTGCCTTTTCGTTGTGTTGATGGTTTCCTTTGCTGCGCAGAAGCTTTTCTAGCTTGCCATAGTTCCACTTGTCTATTTTTGCTTTTGTTGCTCATGCTTGGTGTCATGCCTAAGAAATCATTGCCAAAACCAATGTCAAAAAGATTTCCCTCTGTTTTCTTCTAAGAGTTTTACAGTTTTCAGTCTTATGTTTAAGTCTTTAATCCATTTGTGTTGATTTTTGTGTGTGGAGTAAGATAAGGGTCCAATTTCACTCGTTTGCAGCTCGATAATCCAGTTTTCCCAACACCATTTGTTGAAGAGACAGTCCTTTCCTTATTGTATATCCTTGTAGAACATCAGTTATGCGTGGATTTATTTCTAGGCTCTCTAATCTGTTCCATTGGTTTATATGTCTGTCTTAATGCTAATTTTTAAATTTAAATTTTTAATTATTGCATTCAATTACTGTACCATATTTTAATTACTATACCATTGTAATGAGCATTTCGAAATAAAAGAGTGTGAAGCCTCTAGGTTTGTTCTTCCTTCTCACTGTATCTTAGACTATTTGCATTCTTTTATGGTTCCATATAAATTTAAGGATTTTTTTTTTCTATATCTGTACAAAACACCATAGAGATTTTGGTAGGAATAGCATTGAATCTACAGATTACTTTGGGTAGTATAAATATTTTAATAATATTAAGTCTTTCAATTGACAAACATAGACTGTCTCTGCATTTATTTGTGTCGTCTTTAATTTCTTTCATTCTGTACACTGTTAGGGGAATGTAAAATGATATCGCCTCTATGAAAAACAGTATGAAGATTTCTCCAAAAAGAAAAGAAAATAGAACTAACATATGATGCAGCAAACTCACTTTTGGATATATAGCCAAAAGGATTGAATCAGAATCTCCAAGAGCTATCTTTATTTTACTCCTATGTTCACTGCAGCATTATTCACAGTAGCCAAGATATGGAAATAACCCAAATGTGCATCAATAGATGAATGGATAAAGAAAATATGATATATACATATGATGGAATATTATTCAGCCTTTAAAAACAAGGAAATCTTGTGATATGTCACAAAATGAATGCACCTGGAGAATATTACGCTAAATAAAATAAGCTAGTGACAGGACAAATACTGCATGATTCCATTTATATGAGCCACCTAAAATAGTCAAACTTCAAGAAGCAGAAAATAGTACATTGGTTGCTAGGGGCTGGGGGAAGGAGGAAATGAATAGTTGTTGTTCACTGGGTATAAAGTTTCAGTTACACAAGATGAGTAACTTCTGCAGATCCGCTCTACAGCATAGAACCTGCAGTTAACAATACTGTATTGTACACTTAAACATCTACTTAAAGGGTAGATCTCATGTTAAGTATTCTCACCAAATTTTTTTTAAGGGAAAATAATAGTGTTGAGGGATTTTACATCTTTTGTGGTATTAGGTCTTCAAACGTCAGCGTATTTCATATTTACAGCACATCTCAATTTGGACTAGTTCATTTCAAACGTTCAAGAGCACATGTGGCCAGTGCCTCCAATAGTGAACATGGCTAGGTGAGTGTGGGTGTGTCACACACAATCCAACATGAAAACAGATAATAATACCTTGTGGCAAAAGTTTCAGCAGAGACATTTACCAGGTGATTTGAGTAGGAAAAGATGCAACATCTAACTCTGGAAGTAAAGAGGAAAGGATCATAGAGAAAGGGGAATATATGAGGACTATAGAGAAAGATTAGATAGCTGACAGCTAAGTGAAAGGAATATAGGCTAGAGAAATGCAGTTGGTTTTGAGAACTGTCATTTTTTTTTTCAGATGAGAAATAGAGGGAGATCCAAGATGGCGGAGTAAACACTGCCCGCTTCCTTGTGAACACATTAAAATTACAACTAAATGACCAAACAGTCAACCTAGAGAACCATCTAAAGTCTAGCTGAACAGAAATTTGACAACGAAGGACGTAAAAAAGCCACATTCAGACTGGTAGGAGAGGTGGAGACGCGAAACAGCTTCACGCCAAACCTCCATGTGGCGGTTGAGAATCGGGACGGCTGTCTCCACCACAGAGGTTCCCCCCAGAGGAATGAGGGACTCCAGTCCCACACCAGGCTCCCCAGCCCAGAGTACCCGTGCCTGGAAGAGGAGCCCCCACAACACCTGACTGAAGAAGAGTCGGGATTCTGGCCATCCAGGTGGGGCAGAAGGCTGCGGGGAAACCCAGATGTACTTGGAGAAACCTGTACACAGACTCTGTCGCTTGCAGTCACTCACCCAGGGCTCCAGCGGCGGTGGCAGGATGGTGATTCAGCGGGTTTTGGGGGCATGTGGGGTGGGGCAGACTGAGGTGTGTGGCTTTGGGGTGAGAACTGGAGGGACCGTGGCCATTTTTCCCTCCTTTGCAGCAGGCAGGCAAGCCGCACCTTTCCTGTGTTGTGCCCGCCCCCCACACGGCCAAATCTGAATCTGATTGGTCTGTTGAGCCGCTGCTCCGCCCTGCCCACTCACTAGGACCCTGCCCCACCCAACTCCCCCAAAGCCTCTGGCAATTTCATCACTGAGCACCGCGCCCCGCCCACACTGCACCCTTTCTTGTAAAACTATCAGAGTCCCTAGGCACCAGGCAGGCGGCACCTGGCCTCAGTGTGCTCTGACACTTTTGCTGAGTAGCTCCAGGCTCAGCACTGGCACCAAACCAGAACCAACATTAACCTGGTGACCACAACTCTTCCCATTCTAGTGACTCCCTGAGACCCTGGTTCACCCAACTTGCAAACCACACGGGGCTTTATCAGTGGCTGAAACTTAAGGGGGCTGGCAGGTAGCAGTAGGTCTCAGGGTGTCCTGGCTTTTTGCGGAGGTAGCCCAGGCCCGGTACTGATGGTGATTATCCTCAGTTCACAGTTTGGCCTCACCTGCATGCGTTCAGGTGTAGCACAGGCAGCAAACAACTATGGACCACTTCACAGTTTCTACCAGGTAGTCCTCAGCTGGTTACAGGCAGTGGGTAACCTGGGCCTAGGCCAGACCCCTCCCAAGAAGCCCCAGAACCAACCTATTTGGAGGTTGGCTTCAGACCACAGCAGAGCACTGCCCTGTAAAATAAATCATCTTAGCATGAGCAAACTAAAAGGAATTGTAACCATTCTATTTTTTCCTCATTAATATCTCTCCTAGAACACTAACCTCCTGACTTAATCTGAACTCTAGCCTCTCAGCCCGATACATAGCTTTCATCCTGGACCTTCTCTTCATCACAACACTGGGAAGCCCCTGTGACCCTGTGTGGACTTCCTGTGGCCTGGATCTACTTTCTTCATCTTTATAGTCTGCTCTTTTTTGGGTGGAACATCTATCACTTCATGAGAAAAGATGTGTAGAGGGTAGATTTCTGAGAACTTGTACACCTAAAAATGTTTTTATCTCTTTCTGGTAATTGATTAATCATAGCTTTGTTTTCCAGAATTTTAGGTTGAACTCATTTTCCTCAGAATTTTCAAAGTACCAGTTCATTGCTTTAGAGCTGCCAATTTTGCTGTTCAAATATCAGCTTTATATGATTACTGATTATTGGTCTTTGATCTTCTCTTTCTCCTATGAGCTTTCAAGCTTGCCTCTTATTCCAAGTTCTAAAATTTCACAATTATGTGAGTTTTTCCCTTCATTTTAGTGCTCAGTGGGCCCTTTACATCTGTAAATACGTGCTTTTCGGTACTTGAAATTTTTCTTGTGTAATTTATTTGGTAATATCCTCCTTTCATTTAAAATTTTTATTTCTTACTAGAACTTTTATTAATCTATTTAGATTTCCTAATTTTTTTTCTCTTCTATTTTTCATACCAATTTCTTTGTAGTGTACTTTGTGAAAGATTTCCTCAAATCTACCTTCCAGGCTATTAAATATTTTATTTTAGTTATAACATGTTATAGTTTACAAAAACAATATTGATGAAATTTCAAAACATTTGTGTAGTATTTACTATATGTAAATGTTTTACTATATTTGGGGCTGGTTGTGAGGGGAGAGGGAAACAAAAATACTGCTGAATTCAAATAGCTTATAATCTATAAACATATGCACAAATATATACAAAATAAAAGCAACCTTAATTTAAGTCAACAAACCTGAAAGGAGAGAAGGAAAAAAATGTCATCAGTATTATTCTCATTTCTAAATCAGAAGTGCAACTAACAAGAATATCAGCAAGTTAATTTAAAATATTCCTAATGATATTAAGAAAGCTTACATTTTTCATTGATTGACAGTACTCAAGATAAAATTTTGATTGACATTAGTTCAGTAATTCTAATATATATCTCAGAGTTCATGATAGATATAATTAGCAGAAAATTAAATTCTGGAGAAAATACATTCCATCCTGTTACAGAATATTTTGCGATCAAATAATAGAGCTCTCTGAAAAGTATTTAGGATGTTCAACTACTTGCACACCCTACATGAAGAGATCACTCAATTGGTTTTTGTCCTGATTTAAAAAAGATCCCTCCAACCAAGGTCACATATAGGATTATTCACAAGTCTTAAATCTTGTAATAGAATAGATAATGGGAAGGCAAAAAGGGACATTTCACAGTTTTGACTCAAAATGTTTAAGCAGCATTTATAATAGAGCAACATAAAAGAATTGCTATTTGACATAAACAGCAGGGGACTCCAATCGACTTCCCAGCATGATGGAAACAGGACAGGTTATGGAAAAGGAATTTGGAAGACAGGGCTGTCTGTATGGCTCTGAGGGAATCCACTCAAGTGAATGGTGGCTTTTCTTCTTTCTTTCTTTATTTCTTTGCCCCTAGTTTGTTGAGATATAATTGACATACAACTTCAAGCTGTACAATGTGTTGATTTAATTTACAGAGTACTGCACAAATAATGCCCCTTTTTTATAAGCTGGTAACCTATGCCAAATCTTTTATTACAAAATCATAAGCATGTAATTCTTTAACATAACAATATCACACTCAAGCACACTATATGAAGCACACTATGTGACATTTTAGGTGAAATATTCACATTGCTGTCTGCCTTGTAAGAGGCATTCACGTACAGGGTCCGGCATTACTTCTGTCGGTCCCTGTACTTAACATATTGCAAGATGATGACCACCATATGGTTAGCTAATACCTCCATCATGTTACATAATTACAGTTTCTTTTGCGGGGGAAACACTTAAGATCAACTCTTTCAACAAATTTCAAGTACATAATATTATAATTAACTATAACCAATATGCTCTACATCAGATTTCCAGAAATTACTCATCTTATACGTATAAGTTTTTACTCTTTGACCAACATCTCCCCATTTCATTTGCACCCCGGCCTCTACGGTCATGCTCTACGGTTCCATGAGTTCAGCTCTGTTAGAGTCCACATTTTAAGTGATTTCATACAAAATTTGCCTTTCCCTGACTTATTTTATTTTAGCGTATTGTCCTCAAGGTCGGTTCATGTTGTCACAAATGGCAGGATCTCCTTCTTTCTCATGGCTGAATCATATTGCATTGTGTATATATGCTATACATCCTTTATCTGTTCATCCATTGACAGACACTTACGTTGTTTCCTTATCTTCGTTATTGTGAATAATGCTGCAATGAACATGGGAGTGCAGATATCTCTTTGATATCTTGTTTTCATTTCCTTTGGATATATACCCAAAGGAAGTGGGGTTGCTGGATCATACGATACAGTAGTCCCCCCACCCCCCGATCTGTGGTTTTGCTTTCTGTGATTTTTGTTACCCATAGCCAACCACAGTCTGAAAATATTAAATGAAGAATTCCGGAAATAAGCAATTCATAAGTTTTATATTACATGCCTTTTGAATACCATTACTAAATCTCACGCCATCTCATTCCATCCCACCTGGGATGTGAATCATCCCTTTGTCTAATGTGTCCATGCTCTACACCACTTGCCCATTAGTCATGGAGTAGCCAATTTGGCTATCAGATTGGTTATCAGAGAGAGAAAGAGACTGCATTCACATAACTTTTATTACAGTATATAGTTACAGTTGTTCTATCTGATTATTTTTAATCTCTTACTGTGCTTAATTTATAAATTAAATTTCATCCATATGTATAAGAAAAAAACTACACACACACACACACACACACACACACACACACACACACACAGGGTTCTGTGCTCTTCAGGGTTTTAGGAATATCCTGGGGGTCTTTGAACATATCCCTAGCGTATAAAGGGAAACTACTGTAGTCCTAGTTTTAATCTTTTGAGAAACAGCCACACTGTTTTCCACAATGGCTGTACCAATTTACATTCCCACCAGTAGTGCACAAGGGTTCCCTTTTCTCCTTCCTAGCATTTACTACCTCTTGTCTTTTTGATGATGGCCAAGCTAATAGATGTGCAGTGGTATCTCATTGTGGTTTTGACTTGCATTTCCCTGATGATTAATAATGTGGAGCACCTTTTCATGTATGTGTTGGCCATTTACATGTCTTCTTTGGGAAAATGTCTATTCAGGTTTTTTACCTGTTCTTTAATTGAATTATTTTAGGGTTTTTTTCTGTTTACTTACAAGAGTTATTATTTTTGGATATTAACCTCTTATTAGATATATAATTTACAAACATTTTCTCCCATTCTACAGGTTAACTTTTCATTTTGTTGATTATTTCTTTTGCTGTGAAGAAGCATTTTAATATGATATAGTCCCACTTACTAATTTTTGCTTTTGTTTTTGTGTTCTTGGGGTCATATCCAAAAGATCATTGCCAAGATGAATGTAAAGAACTTCTTTTCTATGTTTTCTTCTAGGAGTTTTGCAGTTTTAAATCTTATGTTTAAATCTTCCTGCAGTGTAAGTTTTTTGTCCATAACTCCAAGGAATTCTCTGACATCAATTGGAGTCCTGCAATTTAACTCATTTCAGTTCTGACACTGTCTACTTTTCATGCCTCAGGATTCGGAAGAGAAAGACAGCTGACATTGGTGGATGGGGAGATATAAAAGATGCTCTCCCAAGAGATGTGCTGGCATTTGACATTGCTAAAGAAAGACTAACTATTCTGTGACTACAGTTCTTACTTGGACTCTTCAATTTCAAAGACCCCCTCACTATTAGGCCCAAGTTTTGGGAGTAAGTGGTATAGCAGGTATTTTTATTTAGCACGTATGATCGCGATCTATAGTGCTGTGTCTGTGTTACAGCAAACCCAAGTTCAATCAAGGCATAAATCTGCAGTAGGGCTGAGGACAGCAAAAGCAGGGTTATTTCTGCATGCCTAAAACAAATGCATCACAGCAACCCATTTCATTGGCTTGACTGATTCAGACCTCGCTAAGCTTGATTCAATCAGTTGTGTGGCGAGTAGCTGGCTGCATGCCATAAAAAACTGAGTTGTTCATGTGTTTAATAGATTTCTTCTTTCCAAACATTATCTTTGTCTTAAGAGCCTAACACAGTGTCTCACACGGAGTGGGTGCTCCATAAATATTTATTGAATGAAAGAGCTCTGAGAAGTCTCAGACTAAGCAACTTACTTCTATCTACCTTTCTTATTTTCTATATTTTATTTCATCCATTCCCATTGGGTTCAAAGAAAAGAAGTTGAAATAGTACCTCAGCAAATATTTATGGAACACCTACCACATTCAGGGCACTCTTGGGGAAATAAAAGCCAAGGATAATCTTTTCCTTATGACAGTTTACAGCCTCAAAGAGAAAAAAAGATACGTACACATAAATACATCCTCAGAATTACAGAACTCTAACTAATAAATGCACTGTATGCAGTTGGTATGCCACAAATATTATATATGGGGGTGCAAAATAACTGCCCTTTCTGTTTAATGCTAAATATCGTTTAATGTTGAGACTCTAAGCTCTCCCTGGCCATGAGTGACAGTCTTTTTTCCAGCAATTTCCTTACTAAGAACTTTCAAAAAATATCTCTGCCGTTGCTGTGCTGGGTAGTCTCCACTTGCCCCTCCACCAAACTATTCTCATTTGTCCGCCTGCTCTGACCCCCCAGGAGCTGACTTTTCCTGCATCATTGCATCACTCAGCCTCCGTGGTCCACCAGCTTTTGGTTGGGTTGGGCCAGCGGGAGGTACTGGCAGGAGATGAGAGGTACGGAGAGAAAGAATGGAGTGTTCTTCATCCCTCTTCCTCCCTGCCTGGAAGCTGTTCTGACAGCAGCTGCAGCTGTCTCCTTAGAGATCCTTTCCTGAGATCCACTACTCCAGCTTCCCCAAGGCTCCAACAACACCTTTCATCTTTTGCCCCATGATGGTTGATTGTATGTGTCAACTTGACTGGGCCACAGGATACTCAAACATTTGGTTAAACACTATTTCTTGGTGCAACTGTGAGGATGTTTGTAGACATTCTTAACATTTAAATCAGTAGGCTAAGTGAAGCGATTGCCCACCCCATCCAATATTTTGGAAGCCTGAAGATAATAAAAACCTGAGTAAGACAGAATTCTTTCTCTCTACCTGACTGTCTCCAAGCTGGGACATCAGTCTTCTCCTGCCTTTGAACTTGGACTAGGCCTGGAACTTAACACCATTGGCTGTCTTGCTTCTCAAGCCTTCAGACTCAGACTGCAACTCAGACTCATCGCTCTCCTGGGTCTTCAGCTGGCCAACTGCAGGTCTGGGGACTTCTCAGCCCCTAGACTTGCACGAGCCGATTGTTTATAACACATATGTACATGGGGGGCTGTCTGGATAAAATCCAGCCATTGTCAATATAACAAGAGTTGTTACATGGCGAATACTTTCCGGACAGCCCTCGTACCTACATACGTACACACATACATACGTATGTGCATACAATTCCTGTTGGTTCTTTTTCTTTGGAGAACAGTAACACTCCCCTTCAGACCGAGAGATGTAGCAGCGCCCCGCCGTGGTCAGCCTCGGTGCCTTAACATTGCTTGCTGATTCCTTCAGCCCTGCTCACACCTCTGTAAACAGGCCCTTCCAGGAAGTGTCTCCACACGCTATTTGGGTGTGTCATCTGTTTCCTGCCAGAAGCCTGAGGAAGCAGTTGCTTAGCACCGCCCCCTCCTCATTTAGCGCCCAGTGGGAGCTAAACTCCAGAGTCCTCCCAGTTTGTATAGTAAACGGGAAGCTCAGAGGTACCTTCAGGACCCTTTCTGAAAGTGCTGGCCCTCGGACACTCCCACCCACTAAGCCAGATTTGCTGAACAACGTCTGACTCACTCAAGTGAAGGCTTGATGTCACGTAGAAAATGAAGAGTTTGGGTAGTTCTCGTAATACAATGGAATTCTCAAATATCGCTGTGCTGGACAAGCAACTAATGGGAAATGATTTTACTTTATTTGAATACAGAATGACAACAGGTTACTCGTACCCAGGACTGCCTATTCTGTCTTAATCTTTCATAAAAATAAGACAGTAAGGTGAAAAATAGTGAGATGTAGCTGAAATAATCTTTTTTTTTTTTTACTGTTTTATGTACATCATGGATCAAATAGACTTTGGTCCGCTGGTTTTATATTACAGCCACCTTATTAGCATTATTTATTTAGAAAAACATGTTCTTTGCTCCAAATGACTGACTTTTATGCTTTGGTTATGAGATTTCTCTGGCATCACAATTATTTGTTTGTGTATCCAGAGTAGCATACTTGTTCTCCCAGCAAGACCTTTATCTTATGTATCATTTTATCTCCAAAGCTATAACTGTCAGTACATAAGGTATTATATGCATTTATTAAATTAATGAAAATAGATAATAGATTATGGAAATAGATATATGACGATAAACTTGAAAGGTAACTCATTTGTAAATTGAGAACCACTGAAGTTACTGATGCCCCTTAATGGGACCAAGTGAGGCCATCGGACGCCTGTCTCCTTACTAATACATAAAGGGGCCCATCCCTCACCTCTTTTCAGCCTCTTTCTTTATACGTTGTACTCCTTTAAATTGATTAGCAGCCTGTGAAATTACCCAAAAAGTCTGTAATAAACTGTCCTTTCCCTTTCTGTGGCCAGCAAACTGCCTTTTACCAATGTGAGTAGAAGTTTGCAGTCTTCAAATCCTCACCTATGAGTGTATGAATCACAATATATACGCCTCACCCCACCCCCATTCTTTAAACTTGCATGTTTTCACAGGAGAATCAATAGGTCCTATAACAGGTCCTATGCCACAGAGAAATCTTTTTTTTTTCTCCCTCTGATTATTTATACATAGCAAAGAATATACTCAGATCAAATATAGTTTCTTTTTCAGATAATTCTCTGTTTTAGTCAATGCTAACTATTGGCTTCTAACTTCCCAACAAGCTTTGTCCTCACCTTCTCAAGCTTGCCTCCTGACCACAGGGTAGGCATGTGAACCAAGCTTTAGCCAGAGTCTCTCCCTAGGACTGATGCACTGACACTGGAATTGCTGAAAATGGCAACACCAACCTAGAGCCATCTTCTGATCTGGGTTGAGACAGTCCTTCGAAAGACAGTAAGCAGAGACTAGCGCAAATGAGAGAAAAACAGAGCAGGACAACATTGAGATTTATGGCGCTGAGGCCCAAGTGTTAATCCCTATATCCTGTCCTATGGAGTCCCCTTCAACCTTGGGAGCTACCTCAAAGTTCTTGTGTAGGCCAATTCTCTCCTTTTTTTTTTCTTCAGATAGTTTGAATTGTGTTTCTGATTCTTTTGACAACTAAATGAGCACTTCTGGTTATATTAGAAAAGATGTCAGTGTATAAAGGTTAATTTCTATGACAGTGAATTCCAGAGAATCTATTTTTGTAATCAGAGAACATATTTTGTATGAGTATGATCCCAATACTTTTAAAACTTATTAAGATCTGTGTGATGGCCCAGGATATGGTATATCTTGATAAATGTTCCATGTGCACTTGAAAAGATGGTTGATTCTGCTGGTGTAGCTGGGTAGCATGTTCTTTAAATGTCAGTTAGTTCAAAGCTGTTTAATAGCATTGCTCAGGTCTTCTAAACTCTTACATATGTTCTGCCTACTCATTCTATCAACTATTGAGAGAGAGAGAGAGCTGTTGGAATCCCTGACTGTAATTGCAGATTTACCTACTTCTTGCAATTTTATCAGTTTCACTTTGTGTGTTTTGCTCTGTTATAAAGAGTACACACATTTAGGATTCTTATGTCTTCCTCAATGAAATGGTCCCTTTGTCATTATGAAATATTTCTCTTTATCCCTCATAATATTCCTGTTCTGAAGCCTACTATGTTGTATATTAATATGGTTAGATATGTTTATATACACAGATATCATTCAGTTACAGTGGCCCATGGTACTCAGTATAGTAAGATGTGTACAGGCTTGCAGCCTGGGAGCAATAGGCTATACCATATAGTCTAGGTGTGTAGTAGTCTGTACCATCTAGGTTTGTGAAAGTGCAGGCAATCATGTTCACACAATAATAAAATCACCTAATGATGCATTTCTCAGAATGCACCCCCATCATTAAGTGACACCTGACTATATATATTATCAACCCCACAGATATTTTTATTAATTTAGCTTTAAAAATCAATTATCTCTTAAAGATGCTTAAAAATAATAGGACATTGTTTTTTATACTCATATATTTTTACTTCTCAACTATTCATTCTTCTTTTTGTGTATAGATCCAAATTTCTGTCTCATGTTAATGTCCTTCTACCTAAAGAACATTTAAAAAAATTCTTATTGTGCAGTTCTGTTGACAAAAAAGATATCCCTCACCTTTTATTTGTTTGAAAAGCCTTTATTTTGCCTTCATTTTTGAAAGGCATTTTAATGAGTATAGAACTTTTGGTTAACGGTTTTGGGTTTTGTTTTTTTTTCAGTACTTTAAAATGCTGCTCCACTGTTGTTTGCTTTGCATTGTTTCTGACAGGAAGTCTGTTGTCATCCTTATTTTGTCTTCTGCTCTTAACGTGTATTTCTTTATTCCTCTCTGGCTGTTTTTAGGATGTTATTTCTATCACTTCTATCATTAATTTTAAGCAATTTGCTTTTAATATTTCCTGGTATAGTTTTTCTTCATGCTTGGGTTCAGTAGGCTTCTTGAATCTATAAGTTCATACTTTCCATCAAGTTTTGAAAAAAATTTAGCCAACGTTTCTTTAAGGATTCTCTTCTTTCTTCTTTTCCTTTCTTCTGGGACTCCAATTATATGTATATCAAACTTCTTTATTGTTCTCAGAAGCTGCTTATTCTCTGTTCACTTTTTTTAGGCTTAAAATTTTTTTCTATTTTATTTTAGGAGTTTCTATTGCTATGGTTCCAAGATTGTTACAATGTCCAATCTGTTGTTAATCCTATTCACCTTAATTCTCATTTCAAGTACAGTATTTTCCATTTCTAGAATTTTCATTTAGTCCTTCTTTAAATCTTTCTTTTCTTGCCTCATCATGTGTGTGTGTTTAGCTTGATATTATTGACCATATTTATAAGCTTTATAATAGTTGCTCTGATGGGAAGGATCAGACTAAATTTTAGCCCAGTATGAATGAATATTATCTAATATTAAAACATTAAAAGTTATAAGAACTACACTAAGATGCATTTAGTGAATCCAGCCATATTAAAAAATCCAGCCACAAATTCCTCTATTTTTCATATAGAGAGATACATTAAATGCATCTTAGTGTAGTTCTTATAATTTTTAATATGTTTTAATATTTATATTTTGGATATGTTAATATCCAAAAGTAGACTATAGGGTATGCCAAATGTACTTGACCATAGAATCCCTTTTTCAGTAAACTTTAGTGAAACAACTGTTTTAGAAAAACTATTTGAGAAATGCTGTCCTACTGGTGAAAGTCAATTGATCATTTCCAAACAAGATTAAGATGCAGGGAGTAAGATTCCTAAGCTCAAATCACAAGCCTGTCTTAGAAGCTACTATTATTTTCTCATTGTATAATTCCTCATAGCCAGGATAGGCATTTGACATCAATATACTTAGTTTATTCTATATTTCCTCAAATGTTTCCTGATGACATATTATTTTGTATACTGATTACTACAAGATTCTGTATATACTCACATGAGTCTAAATTAAAGAAATTCTTTGATATAACTCCTTTTTTTTTTGAGAGGGGGTTAGGCCACCATAAACCAAGACCTGACATATGAGAAAAAAACAAAAAAAAAATCAAAATTATCATCTGGAGGGCAGGCCCCTTGTAGTACAGGTTTCCCCCACTAGGTGAGTGTTCTAGGAACCCATCTGCATCAGTGTGTACCAGCTGGCAATAGTGTGAAAGGCTGCATTGAGCTTTAGTGATTTTTTTTTTTTGAGAATCTTTCACTGCATTTGCCCGTTTCATGATGGGTGATTTACACAAACAATGTGCACATGACAACACACCTGCCCACAACACTCTGAGTGTTCAGCAGCTTTTGACAAAAAACAGCATGACCCTTGTGCCCCACCCTCCCACTTACCCAATCTCTCTCCAAGTGACATTTTTTTTTGTTTCTCAGGATGATAAAAGTCCTCAAAGGGAAGTGTTTTGCCAATGTAGAAAACAAAAAATGGCAGAAGCACGAAAGTGCATCCAAGTCAACGAGTTCAAAAACTGTTTTGGGTAGTGGGAAAAGTGTCTCAATAGGTGTATTGCATCAAATGGAGCATTCTTTTAAGGTGAATGAAGTTTAAACATGTATGGATAAATACAAAATTTAAAAAATAAATTCCAGGTTTTTGTATTTCCCCTTCAAATAATACATTAGAGTGTATTATACGTAAGTTCAAATGTGTTTACAAAATACAGTCCATCTAAAAATATAAATCTCATGGCTGCACAATCTAATGGCATTTGTGTGCATGTTGGTCTGTGTTCACTATTGTTGAAAACTATCCAGGAAACAAGCTTTCCATTATTAAAACCACAGCAAAAGTAGCTTTGGGTGCAGTTGGTTATCAAAACCAGACTAAGCTTGATGCTTGCAAGTGGTTGCTACTGGGGTCCATGAAGTCCAGCAGAACACTGATGATTGAGGAAGATGAAATGCACTGGAGCTGAAGCCGACCCCAAGGTAGAGGTTTGATGTCAGGCCTCCCTGTGAAGAACCAGAGGCAGAAACAGTCTGGTACCCTGGATAGCTCCCTGAGCACAACAGCTTTGCTACGCAAATTGAGGCTTGTGTTCAGAATGCTGCCATTTTTTATTCTTTGCTCTTTCTGGAATTCTCAAGTATAAAAGCTCTTATCCCCCATGTGTTCCTAATCACCCTGTAACCAAGTTTGTAACTATTTCAGTTCCTCTGATGGTTGATTTTCTGCATCAACTTGACTGGGCCACAGGGTGCCCAGATAATTGATCAGGCATTATTCTGGATATTTCTGTGAGGATATTTCTGGATGAAATTAACATCTGGGTCAGTAGACTGAATGAAGTAGATTGCTTTTCCTGATGGAAATGGGTCTCATCCAGTTAATTGGGGGCCTAAATAAAACAAAAAGTCTGAGTAACAGGGAACTCCCGCTAACTAATTGCCTTCAGCTGGGAAACCAGTTTAATTTGCCTTCAGGCTTGAACTGAGGTGTTGGTTGTCCTTGGGTCTCGAGCCTGCCACCTATTGGACTGGAACTTATACCACTGGCTCTCTCCTGAATCTCCAGCTTGCGGACTGCAGATTTGGGGACTTCTCTGCTCTTATGATTGCATGAGGTAATTGCTTATTATTCCTTACAATCAATAGATGATAGATATATTAGATGATAGATAAATAAATAGATAGATGATAGATACAGATAGAGTCTCAAGAACTCTAACCAATATAGTCCTCTTAAGAGTTCTTGCAATTTTTACATTGAGTGAGAGAGGCTGTCATGAAATATTCATATTTTTAGAGGAATCTAAAAAGGCCAGAATAAGAATCCTGGGGCATAATATCATGCAAACAAAAAAACTTAATGTCTGTTCCCTTTTACTTCTATGTGAGTGTTACAGCTCAGTGTAGTATTTCAGGATACCTTCCTGCATGTTTGTGCAGCACATGAACGCCTTAGAGCGCTATGAGCCCATAAACTCATATGTTAACCTGTGGGCAGCATTTGAGCCAGAAGCCAGGTCCATTGGGAAAACAGGTTTAGCAAGGCTACCTGTGTACTTGGAATCCAAAGTTCAAGGGTCTTGGCTGCTGGGACCTTGGTGAACAAGGACACTACTCAGGATGTGGTTTCTGGCTGGCCAAGGGGAAGGAGGAAAGCAACATTCCTCTGTCTGCCAGGCAGAGGAATCCTAACATTGTTGACTCAGGATAAAAGGTGGGGGTCAGCAACATTGTCTCACAATTAAGAAATTACACCCCTGTTGTTCTTGGGATACAAAACGAACCCACTGCCGAACTGAAGGGTCTCTGTGTCTCCATCAGAGCACAGGGAACCACCCGGTCCTAGCTTTGCTATGTCTGTGTGTGTGTCTGTGTGTTCTTAATTCCCCATCGCCTCCCTTCTGGTTCCGTTCTCCCTGTGCTGGTCACAGCATTAACCCCCACCTGCCACTCAGCTTGTGATATGCAGCAGTCAGCTTGCACAGCACCCAGAGTTCTATGGCTCTCCCTATCCAACGAGGCTGCCACATGTCACCTAGAACTGTAGTTCTCACGCACACATTTTGCATAATAAGTTTCTATTCTGTCTGTTCTCTCACACATGGTGCTTGGAGACTCATTGGGAAAATAGAGAATATTTTTCAGTTCAGATGAGCAGCACGATTTTACGTTGTGCTCAGCCTGTTTGGTAAATGAAGTCAATTACTCGTGTATCTGTCAGATGAGGAGAAAGTCGTGTGGATGAGTAGAACCTCTTTTTAGATCCAGAGACCACGCCTTTATTTCCATCCTTTGAGAATAGCAACAATTCATATCATGGCCCTGAGAGCTGATGTTTGCGTTCAGATTTCTAACTTAAAAAATCCACTGCGTGGGTTTCAGCAATAGCTTCTAAATGTTTCCCTTCTTTTCATACATTTCCACGAACCACTTCCTGGTCTAACTTCTGAACACACCATTTACTATTTAGCTTAGAGACCTACTTTTATCATTGACTGGCTACCCCATCTAGTAATATCATCTGTTCTCTAATCCTCATCTCCTGAAAAGTAGTAATAGGATAATAATGTTGTCTCTTCCCTGGAGGATTGTTAGGAGCACTAAGAAGATTGTATGTGAAGGACTTTGTAAATTATAGTCTTAGCAGGTGCTCACTATTTCTCAAAATCTTTCCATGGCTTCTCATCACCCAAAGTTTAAACTCTCCCCTGGCATTTAAATAACTCTAACACCAAAATCTACCCAAACATCTTTTTGTTGTTTTTATTTTCTATGATTCTCAGATATGAACCTGTTTTCCAGCTAGATGTAAACCCAAGTTCTCTTTGAGTGTGCCTGGTGTGGCATGATAAAGTCCACAGTGATTCAGGACATCGAGGAAACATGACAGGAACACGAGAACAGTGGACAAAACTGACATTTAAATAAACATTTGCAACGTAGATTCTTTTCACTCAAAAAACGGCAAAGAGAAGCAACTCAGCATCCTTATCTTGGCAAAAAGATCAGGGTTTGATTTCTGGCTATGATGTTTTCCAAGTGCGTAGCCTTGGGATATTCCCTCTAACTTCCTTTTCTTTCCCTTAAAAAGTTTGAACCTTACTCAGTTGTTGGGAGGAGTTGACAAGGAGATGTATGTTGAAAGAAAGAAAGAGAGAGAGAAGGAGAGAGAGGAAGAAAGGACGTTTCAAATTTGTAAAGGATTATACAAATGTTGGTTTGTCATTAATAGATCGCTTGTGAGAACTGGTGAATTCACAGTGTGTGACAGACACCTGCAAACCAGTTCTTTTGATCAACAAATCCTTATGCCATTCTTATGGTAGCTAATTCCATTATTCCCTCAATAGGCCCATCCTCAAAATTTTTTACCATTCAGTAAAAAAGGGCAGAGGGAAAACAGTTCAACAGTCTAAAAATACTAATTTCCCCTAAATGTAGAGAAGCAGATACTATCTGTGCAGGCGGTGGCCTTGCCTCAGATCACTCATGGACGGTTCAAACCTCTTTCCATCTAGTCAGCTTTTGATCCTCCGAGGACGGTTCACTCTCTTTGGGGCTTTGTTTTTCTTCCTCTTCCTGCCCACTGCCTCCTTCTCAGTTATCCCCTGCCCATTAGCACACCTCCTCGTGTGAGGACCAGGAAAGAAACCATTGGTTAGCTCAAAAAGTCACTACGAGGACTTTTTAACAACTGAAGCTGGTGAAAGAGCAGGTCAGATAAATGCGCTTTGTGCACACTCTGAGAACTTCTTTCACTCATGGCCATGATAATCCTTTCCCTTTCAATATAACCACCCCACCCCCACCCACCCCCCACACCCCCCACATCAGAGGTGGACTATATTGAAGCCTTTCTTATATAAATTCAGCATCTTTGGCAAAGAGCCACAGAGTCCCCAAGTGTAGGGTTGGGCTTTCTCCCCCTACCTTTTACAGATAATGAAACGCTACTCATCCACTTAGAAGCCTTTGGACTTTAGGACATCAGGCCAGGAAACAGGACCCACCCATCGTGTAGCTGCTCTAGAGCCATTAATTATCGTCATAACAGAAGTGAGAGGACAGAAGAGAGAAGGTGAGTTTCCATCAGTCAGACCCTAACACAGAGAGTGTGTTCTTTACTTGAATTGCATTCAGTAGACATGCGTCCAAGATGCATTTGCTCCCTTGAAAACAAGCTGCCTAAACAGCTGCGAGGAGACAAAGGAAACATGGGGAACAAACCCAGAGATGAATATTTCAGCAGAAACGTGGGAAGGAGTACACTGCAACTTGCAAACAGCCTTCTGTACCGCATGCCATAAATTAACACAATATAAATTTATACATATTTACACCACAGAGTCTCTAACTATATAAATCCTCAATACTCAGACTTGTGGGGTAGGTGTAAGAGAACAGTCCATATGTTTATTCATATTCTGTGAAGCTCTAGGGAACTTGGTGATTTTACACACACACACACACACATACACACACACACACCATAACTAAAGGTGATTCTAAATGTTTAAATCAAATTAAACATTTGATTTAGGGCAGAACTCTATTTTAGAAAATGTTGTCATTTTCAAAGGTATTCATAGCCAGAGAGAACTTTATTTCTATTTAACTGGGCATTTACCCAGTTGCCTTATGTATTCCAATACTTCAGTAAATGGTTACTTATGTATACATTAAAATTGCATGGAGTAAACTTTTTACTGGTGGAAAAGGCCATTGAAATGATTTTTCTCCCATTCTGTGAAGGAAAGCAGGATTAAAAAACAGGATTTCATAATGTCTGCTAGGAAGCTCCTCCTTGTTGATGACAGACACTGTGATTTCTGGGAAAGTGGGGAGGGTATGGGGTCACTGAAGTCAGAATCAGAACAACAGGGTTTTTTGGTCCTGGCTTTGGCATTTGCTGGTGTATTCTTCTTGGAAAAGTCACTTAACCTCTCAGAAATGCATATCCTTGCTAAGGAGTATCTCAAAACAAGGCAAGAATCAATGATATAGAGTCAATGAGAAAGTCCTTGGCAACCGTAATGTTTTTGCATATATTGTCAAGTCATTGTTACGGGTTCTTTCCTACTTTGCTTCTAAGCAAACAAAATGCATTCAGTTTCTGTTACAATTTTCTTGGAAGAAATCTACCGCTGAGTGGCTGCTGATGGACTTTATTTCAGAAGAATGCCATCCACAATGGTCAAAGAAGCACAGCGTGCCAGTTATCCACGTGCTTTGGCACATGCATGTGTGTGGGCAGGGATTGTCAATGAGTGTTGGACACTGCCCAGTACCTAGTGGGCATTTATTAAATAGGGAATAACAGTAAGTATTTTGGGGGGGAAATGGCTGTCTGACACAAACAAGACAGTAATTTCCCCACATGTCACTACTTAAAGGTGTTGTGGATTTAAAGTGAGCAGACCCTTTATGTCCTGGCAGGCACCAAAGAATCATGAGAGAATAGAATTACATTCCTCGTAGTCAAAGGAACAACTGCTACACAATGAAGACTAGAAGCTTCATCTCTGCTTTGCTTTCTGCAGACAGTAAAAGCGTTATCCTTTTCAGATAATACCTTGTCTCTATTTCAGAATGACATGTTTCTCCCACTTTGTGTATGAGGTTATGTTAGTATTAGATAATTTGAGGTCTGGACAGGAGAAACCCTTTCTTCTGCTACCGACCCAGATCCTTACAGGCATGGAGAAGGGCTACACATCACAGAGATGCCCTTAGACTCAATGTAATGGCCAAGACATCAACTGATGATCATCTCGAATAACTGAGTAATGCTATGTCCATATTGACACCACTGTACACATCACCACTATCAACACTGCCACCGTGCCCAGCAGAGCAGTGAGGGGCACAACAGAATCACCCATTCCTGTGCTCAGTGAAATTGTTAGTAGCTAGAGCCTCCTTCAGAGGGATCGGGTTTGGCATGTGTAAGAAACACGAGCAGCGCCTAAAAGATTCACGGAGCACCACCTTAGAGCGAAACCCCACCATCCTCCTCTCTAGGCGTGGAGGAAGGGCCACTAATGAAGGGACAAGGATATTTTAAAAGTTCTCTTTCTCACCCTTTTCTTTTACCTCACCCACAGCCTGGTGGGGGTTAAGATGTGAAATTGGGAATGTGCAATCAAGAATAACATTTTAGATTTTGAGATTATAGATTGCTTTGCTCATCTAATGAAATCTGTGGATTTCTTTTCCACAAAAATGCATCTGACACAAAATTGTACATCCAGTTTTAGAGGGCTGATTGCCACTGCTAACCCCATTTAAGATCTCTGCTCTGAAGAATCAAGGGAAAGACAGCAAGGAGTGATGACTTATTAGGCTTATTTTTTCTATAGAGCTAAAATGGGGAAGGGGGTATATCAGTTTCCTATCGCTGCTATAACAAATTATCACAAACTTGGTGCCTTAAGACAACACAAAGTAATTATCTTACAGGTCTGGCAATCAGAAGCCTATGGTGGTTCAGCAGGGGTCTGTTCCTTCTGTGGGCTCTAGGGGAGAATTCATTTTATTTGTTTTTCTAGCTTTTAGAGGCTCCTTGGGCTCCTTGACTCACAGCCCCACTTGACTCCTACCTCTGCTTTCATCGTGGTGTCTCCTGACTCTGACCCCTCCTACTTCCTCTAATATGGACCTTGGGATTGCAGTGGACCCACTGCACAATCCAAGAGAATCTCCTCATCTCAAGGGCCTTCACTGCATCACATCTGCAAAGTTCCTTTTACCATGTAAGATAACATAGTCACAGGCTCCCAGGCTTAGGAAGTAGATATGTTTGAGGGCCATCATTTAGCCTATCTCAGGGTGCTTCAAGAGCTTTACTTTGCACAGGACCATTTGAGAGAAATAGACAGGCATTCAGGATAGAAGACGTAACCAGAAATTGAAAGTGGGCATTTAATTGTCATGTTCTCCAAGCTTCTATCCTCAAGAAAGGTAGCAAATTGGGGCCAAATCTGGGCAATGAGAAGAAATTGTTGTATTGCAATGCTTGAAAAAGGGTGATCCTCTTTCAAACCATGGCTCCAGAAAAAGTCACTGGGGCTCACTATATCTTGAATGCAACTCTGCAAACTAGAGTATTGATCACTTTAAATGGTAACTACACTACCAGCAAAGAGAAAATTGAGAAGATGCTCAAGCTAATTGAGATAGTGTGCTTAGTCAAAATAATTTACATCACTCTATCCTTAATTTTCTGGATTTTTGAAAGTCAATTTTCCCTTAAATTTCTAAATTACCTGAATAATTTCTTCAACTATCCCCTTTGTTTTGTCTAGATCTATAGGAGAACGTACAAGCTAGGATCTGAATGTATAGAAAATGAAATGAACACCGGCTATGACATGTTATGTCTTTACAATTACCTGGAGAAATTTTGCAGATTTCATATAACACTGAGAGCTATTCTTAGCAAAATTCACACTTGGTATGCTCAATTTCAATATGAACTCAATCTTTGAAGAAAAGGAAATTAAATCAGCATTTGGGTGGTTGTTTTCTGTTCTAATCTACACCAGACTGATGTGTCTGAATCCTGTGATCAAGATAGAATGTCATTATCCTGGATTTTGTCTGTGACCTGTCAGAGCGGACGATTGGGTTTGAGCTGAAAGGCAGCACATATGTTTCTGAAATGCTTAATTGTCTCAACACAGAAACATTAAATAAGCTTCACATTGAAAATATTGTCATTTTGCTTCCTAAGCCCTTTACTGTTAAAACTGGGCAGAAAATAGATGGTGGAACAAAGGCTCTTGTTTCGCTGATATTTTCAGAAGCCAGTTCCCAGTTCTTGCCTTAACTGTACTGCTGATACTGGTGAGCAGATAAATGCCATACACTATCCCACAATGAAAATCAGCTGTAGGCTTTGCATCTTTCTAGAGCTCTGCACTAGAGTATTGTTGATCTGGGTCTTTTATTTTAAATGGAAAACCCTCCAGGGAAGTTTGGTGTACTGTAAACAAGATGTAGGATCATACAATAGGATCTGCATGAATGTAATGACAGAGAGAGAGAGAGAGAGAGAGAGAGAGAGAGAGAGAGAGAGAGATGCTAATACAAATTAGAAACTTATTTATCTGAGACTTTCATTTACTGAGGCAGATAAGATAAAAATCCCACTCTCTCAACTGCCATTTTATTATGATTTCTCAAAAGCTTTTGGGAAGATTTGTTTGAAAATAAAACCAGTTTAACTCTCAAAAAGTCAGGTTGAGGGAAAAATCTTAATATGTGACTCCCACAGTACTTGTTTACACTCTTTATATTTTTATGCTGCACTTGCTTTGAAGGTAACACTTCAAATAAACAATAGCAGACATGATTATCACTGACTTCATTTGGATAATCAAGTAATTGATTTTAAGCGGTTGGTTTTTTTTATAGAAAGTGTTTAGATATCCCAACTTAATGATCTAAGGGAGACAATGAATATAGTGAGGATGCTACTTTTAGTACTGTGATAACCAAAAAAGACTGTGTCATGAAATTTTATACATGCCAAGAATGTTAATCTTGACATATATAAATATGTCTAGAATGTTAGTTCTTGGCATGTTTCTTCCTGTATTAGTCAGCCTTCCTTAGAGAAACCGAACCAATAGGAGACATATGATGATGATTGATAGATGATATAAAGACAGATAGATAGATAGATTTGTTATAAAAAATTATTTCAAGTAATTATGGAGGCTAAGTCCCAATACCTGCAGTCAGCAAGCTGGAGATTCAGAAGTAGTTCCAGTTTGAACTGTAAGGACAAGAAAATCTGATGGTATAGTTTCAGACCCAGAAAGTACTGATGTTTCAGTTAAAATTTGAAGGCAGGAGAAAAACGCACAGAAAACAGTGTCTCAGCTCAGAAGCAGTCAGGCAGGAGGAATTCCCTCTTATTCAAGGGAGGGTCAGCATTTTCGTTCTATTCAGGCCTTCAACTGATTGAATGAGGCCCACCCACGTTAGGTAAGACAATCTGCTTTACTCAGTCTGCTGAGTAAAATATTAATCTCATCCAGAAACATGCTCACAGCTATACAAACAGAGCCCCTGAATATATGAAGCAAAAATTGACAGGATTTTGAAGAAAGGAGTAGACGATTCTACAATAATCATTAAAAACTTTAATATGCCACTTTCAAAAATAGAACAACTAAGCAGAAGATGAATTTTAAAAAATAATAAAGGAGATGAAGAACACTGTAAACCAACAGGAGCAAAGAACCCTCATCTCAAAACAGGAGAATACCCATCTTCTCAAGGGCACATGTATAGACCATATCTTAGGCCATAAAACAAATCAATAAATTTTAAAAGATTGAAATAATACAAAGTATCTACTTCAAGCACAATGAAATAAAATTGGAAATCAATCACAGAAGGAAAACTAGAACATTCCCAAATACATGGAAATTAAAGAACACACTTCTAAATAAACAAATGAATCAAAGAAGAAATCGAAGGATAAATTAGGAAATACCTTGATACAAATGAAAATGAAGACACACGTATCAAAACTTAAGGGATTTAGCCAAAGCAGTGCTCATACCTGTCAATGCCTATATTCAAAAAGAACGTGACAAATCAATAAGCTAACCTTCCACCTTAAGGCACTGGAAAAAGAAGAACAAACCGAATCTAAAGCAAGTAGATGGAAGGGAGTTATAAAGGTTAAGGAAGAAATTGGTGGAATAGCAAACAGAAAGACTGTGGAGAAAAATCGATGAAGACAAAATCTAGATCCTTGAGCTCCTGAGCCATCTGCCACCTGAACACGCTCCTACCTCTTAGGGGTGCACTTCCCCTTGCCATTCGAGGCCCTTGAGCCACTCTCCTGTTTAGACCCACTCCTCCCACATTGGAGTGCAGTTTCCCTTTTAAGAAACTATCTCTTTCTTTCACCTTATTTTCCTTTTAATAAACCACTTCTTGGTTTCACCTCTAAAAAGAAAAAAGAAAAAGCAGCTGGATCCTTGAGAAGATAAAATTGACAAATCTTTCGTTAGACTGACCAAGAAAGAGAGAAGACAAATGACCAGAATCAAAAATGAAAGAGGAGACCTTACTACCAATGTTACAGAAATAGAAGTGATTATAAATGATCACTAAGAACAATTATATGATAATAAATTAAATAAATTAGATGAAATGGACAAATTCCCAGAAACACAAACTATCAAAATTGACTCAAGGATAAATAGATCACCTGAACTGACTTACAAAAAGTAAAGAGATTTAAATTAGTAATCAAAGAAGCTACCCACAAAGAAAAATCCAGCCTTAAAAGGCCTCACTGCTAAATTGTACACACATTTTAAAAAGAGTTGATACCAATTCTTTGTGAATACTTAAGAGGAAGGAATACTTCCCAACTCACTCTATGAGGGCAGTATTACCCTCATACCAAAACTAGACAAAGACATCACAAAAAACTACAGATCAATATATCTTATGACTACAGACTCAAAGATCCTCAACCAACTACTAGCAAATAGAATCAGTAACATATAAAAAGAATTATACACCATGACCAAGTGGGATTTATCAGAAAAATGCTAGGTCAGTTTAATATCCAAAATATCAATTAATGTAAAGCACCATATTAATAGAATAAAAAACCAAAACCACATGATCCTCTTATAGATGCAGAAAAAGCATTTGAAACAATCCAACACCTTTTCATAATAAAAACACTCAATAGGACATCTGATTACTGGTCTACCATGTAAGGAGTTGTACTGTCATCACTATCCTAAAAACAAATAAAAATCTGACAAAACTGTAAAATCAACAACTCTTCTTAGAGCTGTCAAAGAAGTAAAATCATTGGGAAAACTACTACCCCCCAAATTGGAGAGACATATGGATGGATACAGAGAAACAAAACGTACTGAAATAGAAAGCATGTAGGATACAAGATCAGTATACAAAAGCCAATTATATTTTTATGTACTTGCAATGAACAATCTTACCATAAAATTTAGCAAACAATTCACTTTACAATAACATAAAAATATAAATTACTTAAAATTTTTTTAACAAAGGAAGTGCAAAACTTATACTTTGAAAATTATAAAACGTTGTTGATAGAAATTTAAGAAGATCTAAATAAATGGAAAAAAATACCCCATGTTCATGGATAGGAAAATATAATATTGTTAAGGTGGCAATGCTCCCCAAATTGATCTATAATGTTCAATGCAATGTCTATCAGAATCTCAGCTGGTTTCTATGTAGAAATTGACAAACTGATTTTAAAATTCAATTGCAAGCGACCCAGAGTGGCCAAAACTATATTAAAGAAGAACAAAGTTAGAAGACTCACATTTCCTGATTGCAAAACTTACTCCAAAACAATAGTAATGAAGAAAGCAGTCTTGTCTTAAAGATAGACATATGGATCAATATAATAGACTTGAGAGTACAGAATTAAACCCTGGTGGTTATGGTCAAATGATTTCCAACAGGAGAGACAAGATAATTTAAAGAGGAAAGGATAGTTTGATAACAAACGGTGCTGTGACAATTGGATATGTACATATAAAAGAATGATGTCAGACCCTTACCTAATACCATATATAACTGTTCAGTCAAAATGGATCAAAAACTAAATGTAAGGGCTAAAATTATGAAATTCTTGGAAGAAAACATAATGGAAATCTTCATGACCTTGAATATAGCATTGGATTCTTAGCCATGACACCAAAAGCACAAGCAACAAAAGAAAAACTAGATGAATTTTACTTCTTATAAATTCAAAACTTTTGTGCTTCGTAGGATACTATCAAGAGAATAAAAAGATAAGCCACAGAATGGGAGAAAATATTTTCAAATCTATCTTATAAGGGACTTTCACCTAAAAATTTTATACAATACTTACGACTCAATAATAAAAAGACAAATTAAAAATGGCCAAACTATGTGAACAGACATTTTTCCAAGGAAGATATCCAAATGACCAACAAACTCATGAAAATATGCTCGACATGATTAGTCATCAAAAAAATGCAAATTATTTCACACTCACTAAGATGGCTAAACTCCAATAGTAAGAGTAACAAGTAGTAGGAAGGATGTGAGGAAATCAGAACTCTCATACAGAGCCGATGGTTCAACCACTTTGGAAAACAGTCTTGCAGTGCCTTAAATCGTCTAAGATAGTGGCCATATTCCCCAGCAATTCTACTCCCAAGAGAATTGAAAACGTGTGCCAGCACAAAACCCTGTACATGAATATACAGAGCAGCAATATACAAAATAGTGAAAAAATAGAAATAACCCAGATGTCTACTAATTGATGAATGAATAAACAAAAGATTGTATATCCATACAAAGGACTATATTATTCTGCCTCCTTTCAGAGCAAAGTTTGCCTCTAATAATTCAGCAGGACCAGTAATGGTCCACAGGCTGTTATCTCCACTCAGCCAGTGGCTAATGCATAGCCAACAGCTTGCTTTTTTCTCTGGCTTCAATAAGACCTGAGTGAACCTAGGGGTTTATCTTCCTGATCATAAACCTGTAACATGTGGTGGTGATGCATTTTTCCTTGAGTTTAACTGAAATTTTTATCTCCTTGAAAGCTTTAAAACATTCCAGCAATAGGAATGGAGTCATTAGCTAGGATCCAGAAGAGGTTTCTCTCTACCCAATGGATTATATGAGAGACTTGAGTGACAAGTGGATATGTAGCCCACTAGACCCTTTTTTTTCTTTGCAAATGGGACACATGCTTCCTAAATCCTAATATGAAGGAAATAGCTTCCTATATCTGGTCCTGCAATTACCCATTTCCCCCATAAGGCCGTGTATCTCCAGAAGAAGGATGTGTCCTATGCAATTTTGCATCTCCAGTATCTGTCACTGTCAGAAGTACAGCTGAGAGTGGGATGACAGAGCAGATAACACTTCTGTTACTGGCCTGTAAGACGCACAATAAAGTTTGTTCAATGAGTGAATAAATGATGTCAGAGGTCAAAAGTCCATAAGTAGTCCCTGTACTCCAGGAGATTAAAATATTGTCAGTGAGACAGAACTACTACACAAATCAGGAAACTATAATATAGGAGAGTATAACTATGTATGTCATAGCTGATTAAATATTGAAATGCCAAAAGAGACTCATGGAAGGGAGAGATGACTGTGGGCTGGAGTGATGGAGGAAAGTTATATGGATGATACAAAGTTTAACTAGAACATGAAACTTGGGTAGCACCTGAGGAAAAAGAAGAATGATATACCAGGTAAAAGAATAGAACCAGGAGAGTATCAGAGAAAAGGTGATAGAAATTCTCATGAGAAACCTGGGAAGATATAGGAATAAGGTCAGAGAAATAAAGTTGGATCAAACCATGGAAGGTCTTTGGATTGTATCACAGAAAATAGGAGCCCCTTTGAGGCTGTGAAACATGGAATTATGGAACCAAAGGTTGGCTCCTTGCTGTATCTCTAGCACCAGCATTCCTTAACTTGTAGGTTATTATCCAATGCAGGTAATTATCTACCACACCATTTTCCACCTCCATGTCATTGATAAAACCATCCCTTATATCTGAAAGGCCCTTCTTTCCCTCCCACTTCCCCACACATACCCAAGCATTCCCCCCACATTCCTCTCCTACTCACCTGTTCAGACTCTGCTTATTCATTTATTTATTAATCCAGTCAACAGTTTTGTACTCACTCTCTAGTGAGCATCCAACTCTGCTGAGAGAGTTGAGATAAAGCATGAAACTAGGCAGGCAAGCTTACATTCTGGTGGAGGGATACAACATAACAAGCAAGTAAATAAACAAACAAGGTGGTGGCAGGTCTGTACTAAATGCCACAAAGGGAATCGGTAGGATGACGTGAGGTAGATTAATTGGGAAGGGATGTGTGGTAGAGTTCATACAAATGCACTAGCAGGTCTTCAAATGTCTCTTTCCTATTTTTTTAGGCACATAATTAGACTACATTTCTCAGCCTCTTTGCATCCAGAATATGGCCATTTTGGCCAATGCAATGTGAGTAGAAGTGATATGTGCCATTTCTGGGTCAAAGTTTTTGAGATATAGGTACGTTCCCTCCATTCCGCTAGCTGGATACAGGCAACGAGGCCCGAGGGGATGGCTCCAAGTTGAATCTTTGAATTCTTGCATCAAGACAGCCACTTGCCGATGAGGAGCACCCACATTAAACTATTCCCTGAATGACAAAGCTTATTGCACTTAAGCCACCATACACATTGCAGTTTATCTGTGACCACAACCTAACCAATTGGAACTAACACAGAACACTTCAGCTGCAGTGGTCAGGAAGTGCTTCTTCAAGGAGGTGGTGCTGGATGTGAATAAAGAATGAGAAGGAAAAGGCCAAGCCTAGAGCAGCAGCACACCCGGCAGAGGGACCAGCAAGAGTAAAGGCTCTGAGGCATGAAAGAACATAGCATGTTTGAAGATCAAAACTGGAAGTCAGAGAGGCTAGAGCCTAGTGAATGGGAGATGAGTGAGATGAGCAGAGGTTAATGAAGTAGACAGGAGCCAGATTATGCTCATCCACCATCTTTTCCTGGAAACCGCCGTCTCAAACATTCACCCTGATCACTGCCAGCTCAAGTCAGTGACCATTTTTGGAGCTCCTATCATGACCTGAAGCCTGAATAGATCACTATTTTTTTTTATCATCTTATGATTATCTATTTATGTGTTGGTTACCCTCTAGAGATGATGAACTGTCTGAAAAAAATACTCGATTCATCTTCGTATCTCCAGCATGCACGTCAACATGTATGGGTGTTTAATCAAAGTTTCTGGTATAAATGGGTGAAATAAATGGTGGTATTGAAGGTGTCCCTGAGACAGTGGCTGGAACTAGCATGATAGTTATGTTAGGGAGCAAACAAGGATGCTAAGAGACAACCCATCTCCATCAACGCTGTGTCTTTCACTAATGTGATTTGACCTCCTTTCAAGAAGTCCCGCCTTCCTCCCACCTACTTCTCCTTCTGATTCTTTCTAAGGGTGACCCATTTCTAACTACGTTGTCTTCCAGATAACGAATTGTTGAGAGCCTTCATTAAAAAGGAAGATTTCCCCTTCCATGAAAATGATTAGAAATAGTGAAAAAATACAGTTTGAAGCTGAAGGTCCCCTGCCAATACAATGACCCAGTTAGGAGTAAAAACAAAGAACAGATAAATTGGTGGAATAAAAGTCTCCCCATCACCTTCTTCTACTCACTGCACTGATTTCTATGCAGTTTTAAAATTGAGGAGCTATAATGATTGAATTTCCTAGAACTGGAAAATGCCAGCTGTCACCTCAAAAGTTCTTCCCACAGAAGTGAAGATGTAATTTTATTCATTCTAATGATGTGTTTTTATTCTCACCTCTCAGAAGCACACTTCCCTCCATCACTTCACATTCTTTCCCTTCCTTACTCTCCCGTACATCTTGGAAAACTCACCTTCAACTTGCTGCTCTCAAAAATCAAACCAATTTGGCAACAACTCTTCTCTTATGAATATGGGAGTGGGTTGGGTGTTGGAGGGTACAACAGAGTGCTGGTGGCGTGGTGGGGAGAAGGAAATTATATTCATTATGGAAGGTTTCTAAATGGTTCAGTAATCATCTTTTAATGGCAACGAAGAGTAAAAGAACATATTATATCTTAGGTGCTGCAGTCAGAGCCTGGAGCAAGTCTAAACAATTTTTTAAGTTTCTTGTTTTATCTTTAAAACTGCCGCAATTTTTTTTGTCTCTGTCTCTGTCTCTCTCTCTCTCTCTCTCTCTCTCTCACACACACACACACACACACACACACACACAACCCTACCTCTCCATGTTTATATTAAAATTAAATATTCTGTCTACCAAATCATTGAGTAAAATTAACAAGACAAACACCATGAAGTGTACGAGTGCCTTCGGGTACTAACGTCTCCCAAGGTTATTACTGCTCTGTGAGAACATGCATACCCCTAGGTAGAGGCTTGTGTCCAAGGCAGTCACCCTTGCAAATTCCAGACAGGCATGTGTAGGAGTCCGGGCTACTTGCCATTAATTACTGAGACGGCGGAAGAGCAGATTCCCAGTCACCTATGTTTTAATGCTATCTCAATTGAGCATCTTTAGAAGTGTGTTAGGAAAGCTGCTGAAGTTAGGAGAGGACAGAATTTAGCGTTGTGCCACTTTCAATGGCCACTTATGGTTGAGCAAGAGTTTTTGGAGGTGTGATAGCTTATTTTTATATGATCCATGGGTAAGACATGAAGGAAGTACATTTACAAAGCCTGGCAGGGGTCATTCGCTGTGGCTTCACTTCTTCTGTCTCACCCACAGTAGAAGAATGTGTCTTAGGATCTGTGCTTAGAGCTTTATGTGTTCATTTTCTCCCTCTTGCCCTCAGGAGTCCAGAATGGGGCATGACTAGTTATTCTTACCTCACCTGAAATTTCTAGGTGTGACAGACTGCAAGATCATTGCAGGTTTGGATTTTTTTCTTCCAACTAAAATGTGATTTTCTTTTCCTGTTGCTCTAGAAAAATTTAATTGTCATGCAAACAAATATTGCTCAACAAGTATTTTTGCTGTCTTTCCAATGCTTTAAGGAAACAAAAGCCTTATAGCACAGTAGGACTGTATACTATCAAAAAGTATTTTATAATTTCCATATCTGTTTTGATTTTTTCCCCACTATTTTTACCTGAAGATCTGCCAACCTATTGACATTCAGCCCCAAGTTCAATGATTTCTCTTTTTTAGAAAACACCATGGAGAGTTCCCTCTGTGTCCCACATGGTGACAGGTGCTAAAGATAATGCTCTTGCCCAAGAAATGCATGCCTCTGTATTATTAAATAACAACAGACTTGCTTTTTATCTCTCAGTAGTATTGCATTAATTTTATCCTGGGAGCCACCACTCAAAAACTCTCTGTTTTTACTTTATATATGGAAAAACTGGAGTTCCTATAGATTATAGACTTCTAGCGAGCCAAAGGACACAATTATTGGACCAAACTCTTATCCACTAGAAAGATTGTCAAAAGGCCTGACAGAACCTCGGTGTTTTAGAATCATTTGCTCTGAAATTTCTTAACAACAGTGTCCATTTCTGATCTATATTTATGTCCTCATAGCCGAAGGTGGGGAGTCATGTAATATATTTTTGATGAGTGCAAGAACAAAAATCACTCAGTATAGGAAAACATTAGCTTTGTCATATTGTTACAGAGTGATGATGACACTGTAGAGATAACATTGTGAGGAAATTGTGAGGAAAAGATTACTACTATATTTTTGAGCTCCAAAGATGAAAAATGTTCCTCAAAACACTTCAGTAACCTATAAAATTTTGACTTTAGTAAACACAGCTAAAGCTTTTAAAATCATATTTATCCTGTATTTTTTCTTGAGTGGAACCATTACCATAACTGTAGTATTTTCTATACAGATGTAACCCAAGTTACCGTTATGTGCCTTTAATGTGGTGTCTCTCTCAGAACTATGGCTGTCCCTGGGAGGTGATCTGAATGCTGTCCATGTCTCCTTTGGGGGCCAGGCACTATGAAGAAGACCTGGAAACAATTCCTCAATACATTAGGGTCAGAAAGAAAGAAAGAAGAAAGGCAGAGGATCCAGAAGACATGGAGCACCGTGGGAGTATTACCCAGGTTGCTTTTCAACTGCAGCTCTCAGATATTTTAATGGTTCTTCAGAAGACCTATTTCTTAAAAGACGTGACCAGAACAGCTACCAGAATGGTCCTTGGTATTCTCTCTGTTAGCTTCCTCCCTCCACCCCCAGTGGTGGTCAGTAATTTCTGGTTGACCAACTAATGAGGGATTCTGGGAATGAGACAGTGAGATGAGATTTCCTGAACATTTTCTTTGCCAAGCATTTCACTGGATGGTTTGCATGTACTATTGAAGTTGGGACTTACCACAGTATAAGGTATTATTCTCAATTTTTAAGTGTGGAAATTGAGGCTGAAAGAGGTAAAATAACTTGCCCAAGTTCACATAATGTGTAAGTAACGAACCTACAATTCAAACTCTAATCTGTTTCATTCCAAAGTTTGTGGGGGATTTTTTCCACCCTTGGCTTTGTACACAGGCAACCCTTGGGAGGTCAACAGAGGCAACGAACTTAAGAAAAAACTTAAGAAAAAAAATGTATGTGGAGCTTTCCTTCTGCAAACTGCCCCTGTGTAGCCATGCTGGTCAGAACCATCACTAATAGGAAAAGCTGTGGAGAGTCCTTGCTATTGGCCATCACTGTGGGCAGAGGTGCAGGGGGTCTCCACAGACCCTGGGGACCCTGCTGAGAACTGGCTAGGAACAAACTCTCGGAGACCTGCCATTTAACCACACTCTCCTCATTCGCCATTTATCTGCTGCAGAGAATGTGCAAAGCAGAGAGGTGAAGACTTTCTCACCAAGAAATGCATAACCAAAAAATCCAGATGCCCTAATTTTAACTGGCATAAATTACAAGGCCCCCAGAAGTACTTTATCCTTCGGAGAGCATCATAGAGCTCTGAAAGACCTCACAAATGGCATAGTTCAATAAACTTCCATAGTGCTTAATTTTACCACCCTATACCCTATTTTTGTATATATCTTTTCTCTCCCTTATAGTTTAGTGACTATATATTCCAAGAGACTGGGGCTCTATCTCATGGATGCTCTGTCCAGAATGATGCCATGAACATCCTACTAAATGTGAATGGACTGAATGAGCCAGACAGACTAAAGTCCAAGGTCATACAGCTAGTCAATGGGAGAGTGGCAACCAGAACTAAGGTTTTCTGATTCCTTGGGTCTTCTGTATTACAAAAGCAAAAGACATAAAATATTGGCTTTTAAATAGTTATATTTTATCATTCCTTCCCTCAAAGCACGCTAAAAGATTTTGCAGCTGATTTTTCCTTTACAATTCACATTCCAGAGGACAGAAATTATTATTTCCTTAAAAAGTACCTCATGGAGGGCTCACGGAGGTAACAAATAGTGAAGTCACCTTGCCACACGGCTATAATCAGTTGCATACAATCTTCTCATTTGCTTTTCAGACCAGTAGTTAAATTTCCCTGTTTCCACTCCAAGGCAAGGAAAATGCTGCTGGCTTTGTCAACAGCAAATAAAACAAGGGTAACTATTTTGCAGTCAGTTCATGTATTCATCTTTCAGCATCTATTATGAATCAAGCTATACTTAGCATATCTGTGAAAGAGCGTGTGAAGCTTTCTTGCAGAACAAAAAACAATGACACTCATATACATGGATTGTGATATTCTGGGATAGCCATATGTGACGAGTGTGTCTTCAAAATATTTTATTCTGTTGATACATAAAAGGTTTGAAAATGTTGTTTTCTCGGCCTCTGATGTTCAGGGAGGCTAAAGAGCTGGCAGCCTGGATTTTTTTTTCTTATTCATATGCAAAAGTTATATCAGAAACACCCTTCAGACATAACAAGTTAATCATGTCTCTCAGAGTAGAAAATGGTGGCCCTGCTTCTTAAGGCCACAAAGGGTTCTGGTCCTTAAAAGAAAGTTAATAAATTGTAACAAACTGTTAATAAATTAGAAACCCAGCAGGCCTTTACCAATGCTCAGTTAGTGAATGTTTTTAATGGCACCATGGCATTGAACAAGGTTCTCCTGTCTCTGAACTCAGTCTGGCATACAAACATAAGGATATGTTTTGTCATAGAGATGAGGAAGATTTGTAGCTATGGTTTATTTACTAAGACCTCACCTAGTTACAGAAAGCATTTAAGTCATCTTACACGGAGTCTTGTAAGAAGAAGAAAAATAAAACAAGTGAAACAAGTAAGAAAAGTAAGGCCGAAGGCAAAGGAGGGTCGTATATAAAGTATATGAAATTTGAGATGTGAAGTATTAAATCAACACTAGAAATTTCACCTAGGAAATATGCATGAGTACATCTTACTTTCAGAGAACGAAATATGCACAAATCCAGACTTTTAAAGTCAAAGAATTTATGAAACTAATGTGTGCATTTCGAAAGTACCTTTCAGTTCACAAAACAATTCATCACTATATTCCTTTAAATCGTGAGGTCGTTTTGCATTTAAAATGCATTTGTGTTGTTGTAGAGAAAACTGCAATTTATCTAAATATGGCATTTTCAATCCTTTCTGCTATGCTAGGCATAAATAAATCATTCCGATTGCGTAAGATGTGATTGCACAACCACATTGGAAGGTATGGTACTGACAACTACATTGGAAATATTTAATGAGAAACATGAATGAGAGGGTGTGAAACCAATTGGTGAGCAGCAACAACACACACTTCTTCATTTAGGCCAGGATTCCACGTACCTCATTATCTTCAAAAGTACAGGCTGCCTTGCTAAGGAGAGAGTCACACAACTCTTAAGTTTTTGTCCAAGCTCCGTCCTCATTCTCATTCTCTAAAAAATTCTCATTATGATGTTTACTAGACTATAACCTTGAAAACAAGCCTATTTCACCTGATATCACCCAAGTCAGCAATTCAAATACAGCAGACACTCAAAATATTTCCTGGAGAAGGGAGGAAACAAATTCCTTATTGATTTCTAAATGCATGGTTCTTACAGGTCAGAGTAAGTGTCAGATTCTCTCACACATTTTAGCTCAGCAGTAAATTTATTTCAGGGTTGCACTCTGATGCTGTAGACTGTGATTGATGCGTGTTAACTCGGTGAGGCTTGGTTGAAAGGGCGGGGAGATGGGAAGATAGAAAGAAGTAGTTGCTGGGTGGGAAAGAGGGATAAGGCTGGTCCTGAAATCAAAAGGATAGGAGGGTCAGATAGGCCCCCTCCACAGGATGGTCTCAAGGCAAGTAGGAGGAGCGGCCCTTTAACCTTTTCTATTTATATCTCAACAATCAACATTCTCTGTGGTTTTTTTTCCCTTTTCAAGACTGCCTTTGACATACATTTTCATCATAAATGTCAGAGTTGTTGCCAAAGAGTGATTAAGCAATCTCTTACTCAGAAGTTACTCAGAAGTCCTGGGGCAGTCCTGCTGCATAGTTTCTTTAGGGTATTTTTCACCATCTGATTGCCAGTTATTTCTTTGACTCGTGTGTGTGTGTGTGTGTGTGTGTGTGTGTGTGTGTAGAAAAAGATAACCTACTTCAACTAAAAGAAAGCTTCCTTTTTGAGTTTTTACAAAGTCAAAATAAATTCTGAATTTGAGAGTCTGAGAATTTGAAAATGCTCTTGGCTATTCTTCAAAGGCAGTTCTTAAACACTACATTGAAAATAAGACGGTCAAGTTAAAAGGAGAGTACAAAAGCTTTGCTTTTAAAATAACCAGTATGGTATCAAGCTACCTCTTAGTTTTCACATAAAATCCTTGAACAGCTAACTCCAAAGGAATTTTGTGCCTTTAAATTTTTATTCCTGTTTAAAGTTTGTTTTTTTTGTGTGTGATTTATTTTTACATTTATTGTCAGATAATGATGTTCTACAGAAATGTATAAAACACAAGCTGTCTCTTCTTTTGTTGGGTGATAAAATGCTCAGTTAAGAACAGGTTATGTCACATGCCCTTGGTATCCTGAGCTGATATCGTATTGTTCAGAATAGTACATGTCACTCTAAATAATTTCACATGCATCTGTTTTATTGGTAGTGCTAATTAAACACGCATCTTGTAAAATGACTTTATACAAGATCATTTTGCAGTTTCTTGTATTATTTATGCAACACTTTGAGATCTGTGGGTCACAAATGCTACTATAAAATTATCTTCTTAAAATCATTAATGGATATTAAGCCCCTCTCTAAAAGTATTTTATCTGACATGCTTGAAAAAAACTTTCAGTGTGAATTTAAAAACAAATGAAAGATTGCATTACTAATATACACTGTCTTTTCTATTTCCCAGAAGATTTGTAAGCCAACACAAATGCTCCTATTAGAGAGTAATGCCCCCTTTTAACTGGTGATTCACACACTCCGCCTTGAAAGCCATTCAGTTCCACTCTTAAGGGCAAAATATTCATGTGAACGATAGTCAATATGAAGATGATTAATGGTGAGTTTCTCTGGTGCTTGGGAGCTGTGGCCTTGCCCACCCCCCACCCCACCCCCACCCCCGTCCCCCAGCACTGCATGGCCCAATAGATCATACTCACTGATCCAGTGTGGTCAGTGTAGGGCCCTATGCTTCCTCTGTCCCTATGCTTTTTTTTGCCAAATGCAATTCAGATCTATAGCTATTAATTGTCTCAAAAATGGCCATTCCTTTCCTTCTCCTGTTCTTCATGCAGTGCTGTACTACCATCATGGTCTATCATTCAAACAAATCATTCTATAGTGATGTATATGTAGGTAGTTTGTAACTTCAGGTAAAGCTCTCAACCTCTTTTGCTTTCATTTCTGAAATTAAAAAAAAAATCAATATTGCTCAGAATACCATGTCCACAAAATGAAAAAGTTTCAGTCAAATAAGCGTGTGGCCCTCTTGATCCATAATGCACATTAGCCTATGAAAGATTCTAAGAAGTCCTGTGGCAAAGAAACTGATTTGGCTTTGCTTAACTCGATATCCCACAAATTATTTTATCTCAGGTATAATGGGAAAACTTTTTGATAGGCTGACCAGACATACGATTTGAAATGGGACAGAAAACAACAGTACTGTCCCATTTCACATGGTATGTCTGGTGAGCCTACTCACACCTTGAATTTAGCCCAGTGAGACTAGGTTGACCTATGTATCATTTGAAAAGAGAAAGGACGAATGTTTTCTGTCCCATTTAAAATGCTACATCTGGTCAACCTACCTTTTGAGAATGCTACCCGAGGCCATCTTTAAAACACCATTCCAAACGTAATGGACACTATGATTCCCTTCACTTACTCTGTTCTTCCTCTCACAAAGGATTCGAATGTTTAGATTTCAGCTCAGTTAAACTGAAGGACTCTATATAATCAATAGTAAAAAAGAAAAAAAAATTGTTTTAAATTGCTTGACCTTGAATCTGGGAGAGGGATCTGCCCACAAGTCACATAGTTCATGGCATTTAACATACTCACACATCAGAGTACAGTGTACTAAATCTTTTAAAGAATGACTAATACTCCACTGGGATAGGACATACGTTTGGGATTCTAGCCAACTCTTGTAAATTTAGCAAAGAATAGCAGAGCAACTCCTTCTGCTACCCTAAATGTCAGGGACTCTTACATTTTCATGAAGAACATGCAGGTCGCAGTTTTTAAAGGTCTTACATGAGCACTTTCATTGAAAATCATAAGGTTTGTCTACATTGAGAAGATGAATGCTGCAGTTATACATATGTGAAAAACTGACCAGGAAGTTCTAGTAAGTATTTGGTATTCCTGGTCTGTTGTTGATTAGATCAAACCTCAGTGCTGTGAGAGCTCCAGTTAGCATATTTCAGTACCAATATGAACAATTTTTTCCAATTTTTAAATATATCACGTCATTTCTTGCTCCAGTCTCTGGAATTGAGCCAAGTAAACTATACACTAGTTGAGGCCCCCCCAAAACATGTTGAGTATAAAGATTATTAGCCTTTATATTTTGTCCCATATACTTTACTACACCAGCATAATCTAATTACCTCTTCTCCTATATAATTACTCCCTATTTCGGAGCCTAGCCTACCCAATTCTTGCCATATGTCTGGTCCAACATGAAGTTCATAAGACAGTCTGTGGAAGGCCGACTTACTTTTGAGGTGTCCATATGCCTAGCATCTCAAGTCTATATGATTGTCAATGCCATGACCCACTTAGTTTCAGTTTATTAGCTGATATTTGTTGCCTTCATTGTGATTTCTGACATTGCTGATCTCCTGACAGCTCAACTGTTTTCAGATACATAGCCTCCACTTTTCCATTATTGTTTCTTCTTTGCCTTGATCTGGCTTCTCATCCTGAGTCCAATGACAATTACAGCACAGTAGTGTATAAAGGGGCCCATTTAGGTGTGCTGGGGCAGACAGGAATAACAAAGCATGTTGAGTAAGCACAGATACAGTAAGCATATAGTAGTTGGGCTGAGTCCTTTTGCAGCTAAGTGGCCACCTTTGAGTAACACTTGTATGCAAGCCACTGGAGTATAGCCTCTGACAGCTTGTAACAATGCTCAACGAAGGTGAGACAAAAGTTCTGCCCCTCCCCCCAGATTTTTCCTCATTGTCTTAACTCAACATAAGCCTCAAAGGTCTTTGGGAAGCTAAGACTCACGGTCCAAAGAGCATGGTGCCTTACATAACAATGGTCGTAAAGTCAAAGACACTCCTCTCGTGATTACAAACAGTAATTTTGGTTTTGTTTGACCTGATGTGTTCTTTGTGAGTCAATGCTACCTCCTGGTGATCACTGCTTCTTCTCAAATAATCAACCCATTTGAGCATCTTGACCAGAATTCTCTTTTATTCTCCTTCTGGAAACCAGAAAGATACCTCCGTTGTTGAACCTACCTTGGTCTCTGTACCTCCTTACAGATGAATGGCAGTGACTCAACAATCTTGTTAACAACAATTCTTATTTTTAGCTTTTGAGAAGAGATGAAGGGAAGCAAATCATTTGGGTCAAAGAATAAATGCATCCAACACTGTATGTCTGGGGTGGACACTCTTTTCTAAGTAAACGCTGAGGTCCCGGAATTCCCTTGTGAGGGAGGCTGGTGGGTTGAGACAGCAGTCTTTATTATCTTGACAAGTCAGAATTCAGAACCCTCTTTTTTAGTGCATGGCTTTGAAAAACAAGAATCATTTCCAAGTGGAATGGGTCCAGAGCATGTGTAGAAGAGAGGAACCAAGAGTGGAATCAGGAGGGACAAGAAAGTAAATGAGGAATGAAATAAATGACAATTAGAACCCGTCTTTTGAAACTTCCCAATGTGCATCTCGCCCAGATAAAAGAGATAACAGTATTTGTCTCTGCATCTCCCCACTTCGAGGTCTGGCATAATCAGCAGGACCTCTTTTCCGAGGGAGAGGGCTAGTGGCTGCTGGTTGGGGTTAAGATGCATCAACAGAGGGGGGCTACCGTCATTTACACAGCGCTTGACCCAACCCAGAGCCTAGGTTCATGAATTAATGAAAAGGAAACGGGCTGCATAAATGTTGAACCTGACTAGGCACAAGATCATAATTCACAGCTGTCTTGATTTTACAGGAATCTATAGCAATTCAACCCTAACTTCCATATGTCACCAAAGGACCATTTTTTAAATAGCTGGCCATACTTTTGAGGAAAAACAACAGCAGATTTTTAACTGAAAGATTGTAAGGACACATTTGGTTCTAAAAGGGTTTTATTGACATGGTATTGGAAAAAAACAGTGTTATTTATTGAAGTACAACACTACATTTTTCTTTGGTCTTTCAACAGGTTAGTAATTACAGAAGTAGTAATTAGCCTAGACAGAGAGTACACAAAACGATAAATGGATACTGTGTGCGGTGGAGGGGCTTGTTGGTACCAACCTCTGTATTTTCAGTTGGAGCTAATTATCCTTAGTATACTGCATGACTCTTTTCCCTTGAATTATGAGTGAAAAAGTGCTGAATAGAATTTTTTTTCCCCCAACGTGCCCTTAACTGTGGAAGGAAATGAAAATCATAAACAATGAGAAGATGGTTAGACAATGAGGGTGATCATCTCTAAAGGGATTCAGAAGGAACGTCCCTTTTCCTGTACAATGGAAATGTGAAGTGCTTGTCAGAAAACTATCTGGGTTTGTGCTTGTTTGTTTGTTTTTGTTTTGTTTTGCCACACAGATGATGAGAGGGACCGTGCTGGATTCGGCCACAGGCTCCAGCAAACCAGCAGGAAGAAAAGCTGGAAAGTCTTGAGTCGTTGCACAGGACCAGTAACCGATGGGGGTGGGGGACCGTGTTTGGACACGGGCAGGACGCATTTGAGGTGACCTACTCATGCCACAGTGTGAGAAAGACATGCGGGATCCCGCCTGGCCCAAGTGCCGCCTGTGAACTGATCTAAGAAGAGAGACTGGTTTTAAATCCCGTTACTGTGCAATCCTTTCTCTCCCTCTTTTTCCCCTTCTCTGTCGCCACCCCACTCCATTATACTGATGCATATGAGCAGAATTCCACAGATGGTGCATGCTTTTATGAGCTCAGTCCTGAAATTTGGTTTGAAATTTCCCCAGTGTCCTTGGTGCTTCTTTCTGTCTTTGCAACAGATGCACTTAAATGTTAGCAATTTATTTGTGGCCTGTGCTACAACCAGAGCGAAAGAGGGGAGAGCGAGGACTGGCGTCGGAGGAGCCACTGAGCTACAGCACAGCATGGAGATCCCTGCTCACAACTGCTGCCCGAGCAAGAGGAGAGCTCAGTCCCTGCGGGCACAGCCAGTAAGCCCCACAAAAATCAATCTTGTCTTCCCTCTCCAGTCCAAGTCTGTTCTATGAATAAGACATTAAATCCAATTATTCTCAAGGAATTTCTTTGCTTTCTTTAGCTCATCGGCATGCTTCTTATTCTTGCATGACAGCATCTCTTTTTAGGTTGTTAGCATTTAGCAGGCCCCTCCCTGGATGTCAGAGTGACAGGATACAGAAGTTCATGAGAGTCCAAGAAGAGGCAGATTAGTTTTTAAGGACACCAGAGTTCTGTAAGGTAACACCGTCTAAGAATACAGCACTGGCTCCGGGGTACCATGAGTCAACCCTTTTATTTAGTATGTCAACAGTTACATGCTCATTTAGCTGCACTAAAATATTCTTGAACAGAAAGCTATGGGCTTTTTGTGTGGGTTTATAAATGTCAGCCCAATAAGCAGACAATTAGCAAGAGCACAATGTTTTCCTCCTCTAAAGCAACCATCACACTTGAGGCTAGGAGACGATAACGTGATTTCCCAAATAAGGCCATGCACTAGGAACACATAATTAAGGCTGCTAACAAGTACTAGAGGAGCAGCTTTGTCTAACTAGGATAAAATCCCATGTATGCTTGGCATTATTACCGAGGTCAGATGTGCCACTGGCCAAACTGTCCAGATCCTGTCCCCAGCCCAGAGGTCCTGTGCAACTAACTCTTGATTTTAACCCATGGCTCATAACCTTGCATCCCTGATGCAAAGCTAATCTTGTCACCTTCAGAATAGTCTCAGTTCACCTTTTCCATAATACTCTTCATTAAAATAAAGACATTCCAATGCTACTAAGTCTAAGCTTTTCATTATCATTATTTCTGACTAATTTGGTTGCTTTTGAAGGTCCTTTAACAGTCAGCACTGCCATTCGGACCCTGCCATGTGCTTCCTGTATGACCTAAGCAGGTGGTTTAAATTCAGTCCTCGACTTTTTCAATGCATAAAATGGGGACACTACCAGGATTTATTTCCAAGTGTCTTAAACCACTGCACGAGAATATGGAAGCTAACCCTTCAGCAAGAGACTGAACTGGGATCCGGTTTCTATGCACATGCAAACTGGGTCACGATGCCTACAGGACCTGTTCGGTCTCTAATGGCCTGCTTAGTGAGTACAAGGTTTCAGAGAAATCAATCAATCAACCAATCAATCATCCAGCTGAAAATTACTTTTCAAAGGAATTCAATGAGATAATTTGCAAAAAGCTTAGCACATTCCTGGCATTCTGTAAGCTTGTATTACAATAACTGCTTGTTGTTATTTATAATAAGAATTGGTATTATTATTTTCATTGTTATTATTTTACGTGCATTATGGTCATTTAAAAATGACAAGTGCATTGCATAAGAATGCTAGCACTGTACTTCTATATTATAAAAAGACAATAATGCATCTAATTACAGTCATCACTGTTTGCAAAATATTAGGGTTTCAATATGAAATAAGCTCCAAATGGAGAATAATTTTTCTTAAATCCAGATGTGATCATATCACTGGTCTGCTAAACCCTTCAATGGCCCCATTGCTCTTCGGGTAAAGCTCAAATGTCACAAGACTTTGCAAGGCCCTCCATGACCGATCGAGTCTGGCCTGCCTTTCCTGGTGCCTCGGCCACCTTCTGCCTGCAGAATTATTTCCTCCTGCAGCCAGCACCTACCCCTCCTTCACGATCCCCCTTCACTAGCACTGCCTCCTGGAAGTCCTCCCAGGTCATGCACACCGGAGGTGGGAGTCCATCTGGTCTGATCCTATAGCATCTCAAGGACTTGGTGGTGGTGTTGTCGTCATTGTTTTCTGTTAAAGGATTCTTTAGAATTGCCTCTTTTCTTCTCCCTCACTAGTCCGGGAACTCTGTGAGGGACTGTGCGTGTTCAATTCACCACTGTTGCATAAAGTATCTAGGGATGCCTGATTCATTTGCATAACAAATTTTACTGAGCCCCTACATAGGCAACTTTCAGTCCTCCATCCTCCATAAGGTGAGCTGCAGAGCTCAAGTGGATTAGTAATTTAAAAGAGATTTAGCCTAATAGACACACCTACCCTCCTACTGGCTTATGCTATTACCGGACGTCCTCAGGAAGATCAAGCTTTGGGACACCTGCCGATAACCTTATACAGTCGGTGTTTACAATTAACCACAAAATGCCTTTGTGGGTGGAGCTAAGGGGTGGGACTGACACCAACACCGTATTGGCATAGCAAGCACACTGCTTACTTATTCACTTGGCCTGTCTAGGAGCAGACCGGAGCTCCGCCCCACCAGGCCACAGGTGCTCCTGCCAGCCTGTCCCCGGCCCTGGCCCTCTCCGCCCTGGTGACATCTTTGACCGCTTTGAAGGTTTGGCAGTGTCAGCTTTAAGGTTCTACACTGGCTTCCTGACTTGCCTTCACCTTCACCTTCAAATTAAGTGTGGGAGGCCAGCTTCCCCGAAATTCCAGAACATAGGGACAAAAAGCTGGCCCTCTGGGTAGGTTTTGCAAAAGCTGCTGATCCTTGGAGTGTTCTGGGTTGCGATGCACTCCCGGCAGATGGAGCGGCTCGCCCTTAAACTTCAACACCTGAAGTTCAGATGCTCTCATTAAGGGAATAAGGCTTTGTGTCGCTTGTTGACAATGATGAACTATCCTCAGGTGGACATCTCCCTGTCAACTGCATCTCTTCCTCCAAAATAACTTTGCTGAGTTGTATGGCCTGCTCAGAAGACGAACTCCTGAAGTTATGAGATTTTTAAACAGCTGAAATGTCGTGCTCCGAGATTTATACCCACAGACATTTAAAGATTTTGTTAAGTATACTCCTCAGCGATAAAAATGAGAGGGCCCGGTTTTGTTTATGCTCTTCATTTACTGTTTATGCTTGGCGAAAAGTCAGGTTGCTATCAACGGAGGAGATAAAACATGAGTCAATGGCTAAGAAAACTTAAAAAGGCTCAGATATAGCTGCTTTTAGCCTCCTGAATCGCTGGTGCTCACTTAAAATAACAGATGCGCCAGTGTTTCTCTGGTGTTACACAAATGCCAAGGGCAGTGGCAAGCTGAACTTCTCGTATTTCTGAACGATTTTAATTCAATTGTGACCCTACCTTGTAAATGCTAAGATCTGTTGGCTATGTTTTACTATCATTATTTTGCTACTGTGCTCAAAGCTGGGGGGAAACGCAGGAATGGAAGATTCAGGCATGCCCTTTCTAAGAGCTGTCTGCTAATTTCTCCAACAGGAGAGGTGCATTACAGCAATGGGTCAGCGTTGTTATTCTGAGGATATGAATAGAATGAACATGAACTATAGAAATAAAATGTATTTGCCTATGTTGCTATTGAATTCTGCCCTAGGGAAAAAGAGGCCTGGTGTCTATGTGTTCTCATTTTTTTTTTTAATTTTTTTATCTCTAGTCTGTCAGAGGCACTGATCACATTGTTATGGTTTAAAAATGCTGTTCTCCTTCAGATGGGCAAGTAGAAATGCCATGTACGTCCCTGAATACCTTCTGGATCAGGCAGCAGCCATGCTGGCCAGAAAGGTCATGGAGATGATGTTTGAGAAGAAAGGTTAGGGAGATAGTATGGAGGTCATTCACAGGGTTACAAGCTTGTCCTGATCTTCTCTACTTTTCTGCTCTTCCTCCAAGGCCCAGATCATTGCCCAATCTTAGGGCCACCATGCAGACTGCAAAGTTGACTGTTTCTAAGTAGAAGTAACACAGGGTATCGGCCCTTTCTCTAGCAAAGCACTGCAAACAAAGGCAAGCAAAGGTTGTGTGCGGGAGGAGTACACCAGTCACCTTGATGACATGCATCAAGCAGCCCCAGCTCTCGGCATGGACTCCCTAAAGTTCAGACAATGCCCCGTGGCATGCACTACCTGCTTCAGACCTCCTCCCTTACCTCCCCAAAGAGGTGTTTTCTATTCGGTTCACTACTTTGCTTCCCAACACTTTTCCTATTTATTCTGCTTGCTTCTTCCTTTTTTTTTTTTTTTAACTTTAATTTTATCACGATAAGAATACTCAGCATGAGATCTACCCTTCTAACAGCTTGCTGAGTGTACAAGGCTGCATTGTTAACCATAGGCACAATGTTAAATAGTAGATCTCCAGGACTCATTCATCTTGTATGACTGAAACTCCGTACTGTCAGGGTCCATGGCAGGCCATCCCCCAAATACCCAACAATGGCATCCTGATTCCTAGGAATTGAAGGTACTTGACAAGCAGCCAGTGGGCACATGGAGCCTCCCTTGTCTCCTTGAATGCAAGAAATAAATCTTCCCTGGGAAAGGTGCCCTCCTGGCTCTATGGGGGCTGAGAAGGACACCATCTAGCACTAGAAATAAGGGAGCCCGGGCCAAGAAGCGTGTATAAACAGACCATGTGACTTCTGTACCAATTGATTCCCCAAGCCCAGGTTTTGCTTAGAGTACTCCTTAATGAACACCCAAACCTAAGTTTCTGTGTCCTGTCCCATTTTCACACATGTATTGTATCTTTGTCTTAGAAAGGATGAAAAGCTGGACTAGTTCATCGTTTCTCTAAGTCTCATTTGTGATATCCCATGTGCACCTATTAAATTGTTGTTTTCTCCTGTTAATCTGATTTTATTTTCAATGTTATTACTGGTGCAGCCATAAGAACTGAAAAGAGGGGGCACTTCCCTCTCCCCAACGATACCCATTGGTCATCAGCTCCCTCTTTCTGACACCCCCTGACGCCTGGCCACCGCTGGCCTGCTCTGCACGTCTCTGAGTCTGGCCATTTCAGGTACCATCAGGAGGTATTTGTTCTTCTGTGATTGGCTTTTCGCTTCGTTGTGACTGAACAGCGAACTTAGGCCGTGGGTTGGAGAGGTAGGAGCAGACAGTAAGCTGAATTCGAAACTCCGAGAGGCTCTTGGGCAGGATTTGACATGGGGTTGGGTTTTACATTATACTTGGGGACACGCATCACCACCCCCTGAAGCTGCTATGCCAGGAAGCATGCTGGTTCTCGCCGACCCGTGATTCTCCCATGACCGAAGTGTCTTCGGACCCAAGGTGGTCTGTGAAATTATTAAAGACTTGCATGACTTCTCTCGGTGACTGAAATTATATCCTTTATTCTCTAAACGGCTCAGTTTTATTAACTATAAAATAGCTCTGTGATGCAGCTAATGGTTGAATCAAGCACAGGCCTTCTCCTAGCAGAGCAGACACACTGTTTCTATTACACGGGGACAGTGATTTACCTTCAAATTTTGAAAAAAGAAGGACTGTTTGTTTTGTTTTAACTGAACCACAGCATTGTTTAAGAAGTTCCAGATTTGCTTTAAGACATTGAGGTAAAATAAAATAAATCCATGTGAGATTTGGGGATTTTGTTTTGTAATTATTTTCCCAGTGATTTTTTTTTTTTTTTTTTTTTTAATTAACGTGACCAGGATCATCAGTTAATTATAGCTGTCGGCCCGTGTGGTGTGGTGTGGCAATGGGTGGGGCACCCTTTTGACTTTTACTCTATATACAGCTCATCAAAGTCATGATGAATAAATTATAAGTTGTTATAAACGTTTTGAACTGCAATATTGTGAAATTTTAAAAACTAGATTACAAAAATTTATATTACAAAAAGCAAATTATCATCATTTCAAAATAGCACCTTAAAAACCACTATGCATTTTTCATTGAGTTATGACATGGGAAATTATATCAATGTCAGGTACACAACAGAACGATTCACTAATTGTATGCAGTATTGCAAATGCTCACCACAGCAAGTTTAGTTAACATCTGTCATCGTACATAGTTACCAACTAGTTTTCTTATGATGAAGACTTTTAAGCAACTTCCAAATATGCAATACAATATTATTACTTATAGTCATCATGCTGTACATGACATCCTCATTACTTCTTTATTTCATAACTGGAACTTTGTACCTTTTGACTTCCTTTACCCTTTTCACCCAAATTACTTTTAAAAGTGTACTTTTTCTAGAGTCTGGGTAAAATGTTGGCTGTTACAAAATAATCCCAGTTAAAGAAATAGACTAAAGTAAATGGGATACTGTTTATCTTGTAGTGATACTAAGATAGTACTTACGCATATTTTAAACACTGAGTAAAATGATGTTATGGTCTCTCATCATCACAGAAAATCAGCTGAGTCCCTAAGGGGAAGGTTATTATAATTTCCTCTCCCACATGGTGTATCCTTGGACATTAGCCTAGAAGGCTTCTCTAAAGATACTTAGCACTAATTAGCACTTTCTATAAAAATCCTCATTTGTGGAATTACTTACAGGGAGTCAGGCATCTCTCTAAAAGGTGCTGAGTATTCTTTCATAGCTCATAGAGAAATTTTAGCTGCCATTTAAAGATAAGTTCCGTTTTCAAAAACATCAACAGTGGAGACATTTACAAAAATTTCCAAGAAATAAGTGTACATTCCAGAAAATTCATTGTGTCCGTTTATGAATAGCAGTGGCAAAACATCCAAGGGTCCAATGCTCTGGTCCTGTTCCACCAAGAAGTAGTTGGAAACTGTGGCCCTAATCTCAATTTTTTGGAGCCTCGTTTTCTGAAAAATGGGGATGACGTCTTCCCTACCTCATGGGGCTCTTGTAACAATGAACTGATAGGATTGACAGGAAGTACTTTGAAAAGCGGAAATCGCTGAGGAAATGCGATACCTTATTGTAGAAATAATTCCGACTCTGAAATGTCTGAGATGATTCACAAATAAATATTTGATTAGTTGTAACGCCTAGAAAGGTCAGGCAGTAAGTTTCGCAGCTGTGCATGCTCTCCTTTTAAAATACAGACTCTCTATTTAGCATTTCTCCATCATTGGGTGTCTCTCTAATTCCCCCATGAACTCTTGAAGAAAAATTTTCGTTTGGTGTTTCTGGGCTTCACTTCAGTCAATTCCTTCAGTCATATAGGCCTAAAAAATTGAAACATGACCTTTTCCTATAAATTCAACTTCATGAGACACTCTCCAATCCTAGACTGGCTTCGAGTCTTGACTTTTCTTTCTTTTTAACTTTTTTGAAATTATATAAGTAACCTGTTACTTTACAAGTTTAAAAAACAGAGAAAAAGAAGGCAAAAATCACCCATCATTTCCTCATGTCTTTAAAAAGGTACCTAAATCCATAAATTCAGACCCCCTCCTAGTGCCACCAGTCCCAATCCCCGGAGACAATCACTGCTTCCCCCACGAGTGGATGTACCCTTTCATACTTTTGCAAAGCCCGTTGCCAGCCCGTCGACACGACACCCATACACAAAGAATGATCATTAAACCCAATTGCTTGATAGTCTCCCAACGTCCTAGCATATGAAACCATAGCTTTACACATATTTTTTTATTTTGTCCATCTGAGCTATATTTTAATTAACAGCTTATTAACTTGATGTACAACTTTGGTTTATTTCCACAGATGGTAAGTGGAAATATCGGGGCACTGGCCTCAGGCTTGACCAATGTGGGGGGTGGGGCTGACTCTGGGAGCCTGCTGAAGCTCGTATTCCCCAGGCCTCTGGGACCAGCCAGCCCAGCAGAAGCCCTCAGCCACCACCGTGTACTCCGTGTTCACCCCCAGGCCAGGTCCTTCCCAGAAATCACTGGTGTGGGGGAGGGGAGACTGAAAGCAAGCAGAGGAGTAAGGGGAGAAAGCAGACCAAGGGGGAAGGGATCCACAGTACATTTTTCTCCCTGTCCTAGCCCTTAGGACAGACTTACAAAAGCTTTCTTACCTGTTTCTGCATGAGACTGTGCGCTTTGGGTGGCATCGGCCGGGTCATTCCAGGTACAGAATAGGCACTCAAGCAATAGCAGGCGAAGAGTCTGCATGAGTGATTGCACAAGCGAATCAGCAAATGAGACTTCTGAAATGCTAAAGTGAAAACACAGAATTACCGTAGTTTGTCGGGTATGATGCGCAGTTTTTTGCCCAAATTTGTGAGAAAAAATAAGGATGTGCATTATACATGAGTAGTACTAATTCTGTATCTATATAAATGTTTTTAATTCTTTTATTTATGCTTGTAAGTTAAAAGTGTTACTCTAGAAATCAATAACGATATCCGCATACAAAATAATACCCTGGAATATAATAATCAGTGTTTGTATTGTTAAATTTATTCTTGTATTTTGTAATGATTTGTTACATAAAATTTCTTGTACCATAATAATATAAACAAATAAAAATTGAATTAAAAATGAAAACAAAATAGTTTTTTCCCTGAAAGTTTGGGCCAAACACGTGGGTGTGCATTATACATGGGAATGCATTATGCTCAGCAAAATACAGTACTATCGATCTCATAAACTGGCCATTCTGAAAACACACCTCTAAACCATTATAAGATGCCTTTGGCCACCTTATTTCAGACACATCATCCAGTATAATAGTCATGTCCTTAACCTATAGTCTGATGATGTTGTCAGCCTCAGTATATTAACATGGAGTGCTCTCGTGGAAGTTGTAACCACGTTTTAAAACTAATCCATCATGCATATAGTTGATATAAAACATTTTTGACACTGTGGAAGTATTATCATACTCACTGTTTGTTCTTCACTTCGATCATATATCAGCTAGGATTGTGATTTTTGACCCTGTGGAATAATAATGCAGTAAGGAATCAAAAGACAGCAAATTTAAGGTAAGCAAGTATTTGTTCATGCATTTTAAAGACAGACAAAACAAGCGGTGTCAGCTAAATTCAGAGGAAAGTTGCTGGTGTTGACAAAAGGGCAGCCAAAATCTAGAAAAGTTTCTGCTGGCAGGCCCAGAATGACCATTTTTATCTCTAGGATCGATGTTTATACAATATAAAAGAACCATAAAACGAGAACACAAACATGGCTGAAGTACATGGGCCAATATCCCATCTTGCCTGTTTTGTAATCATAACATCAGCCATGCTCCTGAGCTTGGATCTCCATACCTATAATCTGACAACTCTATTTCTAGGAATTTATCCTAAAAAAATAATCAATCTGATGCACAGATATTTATATACAAAGATGTTCATCACAATATTGTGGTGTGTCCATAGGACAAGTCATTATAAACCATTATAAAAATCACGGTGTACTGTGAAAATGGCCATTATCAACACGACAAGGAACAACAAGTGTTGGAGAGGAGGTGGAGAAAAGGAGCTCTCACACTGCTGGCGGGCGTGCAAACTCCTACAACCTCTATGGAGAACAGTATGGGGGTTCCTCAAAAAACTACAGATAGAGTTATCACATGACCCAGCAATTCCACTTCTGGGTGTCTACCCTCAAAACTAGAAAGCCTCAGTCCACAAAGATATGTATACCCCGATGTTCATCACAGCACTATTTACGGTGACCAAGTCATGGAAACAGCCAAAGTGGCCTCTGATAGATGACTGGATAAAGAAGCTGTGGTGCATGTACACAATGGACTATTACTCAGCTCTAAGAAAAGCTGAACTAGGGCCATTTAAGGCAACGTGGATGGACCGTGAGATCATCACGCTAGGTGAAATAAGCCAGACAGAAAAAGCCAAGAACTACATGATTCCCCTCATCTATGGAACATAAAATTGAAAGCAACAAAGAAACAAAACTCATGGACATAGTCAATAGCTTAGTGGTTAACTGAGGGTAAGTGGGGAGGGAGGGTGGGGGAGAAGGGACAGGGACCCAAATACATGGTGATGGAAAGAGAACTGACTCTGGGTGATGAACACATAATACGACACACAGACAATGTATTGTAGAATGGTACACCCAGAACCTATGTAATTTGTATTAATTAATGTCACCCCAATAAATTTAGCAACATACAAAAATCACAGTGTAAAAGAACATGAACTCTTGTGGAAAATAATCACAGTACATTTCGCAGCATATTGTTAAATGAAAAAAAAACAGTTTGTAAAACAGTATACAGCGTGATTCTACTGTTCTTTTAAAACATGTTACTAGCTAGGCTGAGAAAAGTGACTACAACAGTATGTAGCAACGTTTTACAGTGGTTATCACTGGTGACATCAGGGGTGATTTTTACTTTCATCCTTGTGTCTTTCTCTATTTTATAAATTTCCCACAATGAATATGCAGTTGAAAAATACTATTTTGAAAAAGGAGTATCTGATACCAGTGTTCTCCTCTGCAATGCTGAAGACTATCACATTCTACACTCAACTCCCATTCTGTAGAGTTCACCGTCCAGTGTCTTCTTATCCACTTGGTGTTGTTGGAGTATTTCTTTGCCTTGTTTGTTGGATGGTATGCTCTTTGGATGACTGAGTCTGTGTCTAATTCATTTACCTATTCCCAACAGGAAATATGTAACAAAAAGTCATAAAGCCATACTACATTTTCTCAAAGATCCAGACAAAATTGACCTGGGGAAATCCTGAATTTCATGCCACTACTGAAGAAAGACACCACTCCATCCTCTCACCTGGTGCGGCGTACAAAACAGTCACTTAGGTTAAAACACCATAGTGAACACAACATGATGGATTCCAGTTGTATCTCTCTGATTCAAGCTTGTCCAGCCCACAGCCCGCGGGCCGCAAGTGGCCCAGGATGGCTTAGAATTTGGCCCAACATACTTTCTTAAAACATTATGAGATTTTTTTTGGCAACCCTCTTTTATTATTTTAGCTCACCAGCTATTGTTAGTGTTATTGTACTTTCTGTGTGGCCCAAGACAATTCTTCTTCCAATGTGGCCCAGGGAAGCCAAAAGATTGGACACCCCTGGGCTAATTGATGTACATTTTGTCAGCATTTTCCTAGTCATATTGCCCAGGTTTAAATGAATGATTGATTAAACATGGTAATCATGGTCATTTCAATAAAACTCTTAGTATTAGTCCCTTGTTCAGAACATAATCCTCATCATTATGTTATTTCAAAGAGAAAATGAAATCATTGTTCTCTTTTTCCAGGAAAGTTTTTCACTCAGTTAGTGAGAGAATTGTTCTCACATGGGGGACACCCGTGTTCTTCCCTGGGGGTGGCGGGAGGGAGGGACTCGTCACCACTCCATCTGAGCCCTGGAGTGACCCTGGTTGTAAAGTTGCCATTGACGTCTGCCTTAGGAGATTTATGAGATATAATTGGAGTCACGGTGACCAAGGGCGTTCCCTGGAATGTCTGCCGCAGCCTTAGACAGCAGGGTGCAGAACCCTCTGGCGGGTAATTAGGGACAAGGCAACGAGTCTAGACTCTGTGTGACTGTCCTGGTTCCAGCACGCCCAGCCAATCAATATGCATTAATCATTACATGCTTATTGTTCACATGAGTCAGCCTCCGTGACGCATCAGAATCACACACAGAGCCGTCTCTGGCGTGAATTGAGATTGGCAAAAGAGTTCAAGGAATTAAGCAAATAGGTTTATTTTTTTATTTTTTTGCCTGAAGGAGCAGAATACACCAGCGATGAGTGATGGGAGCCCATGGGCAAGGGAGAGGGTGCGTGTAAGCCACCGAGGGACACTGTGAGGCGTGTGGACGGCTCCTTTCTAGCATTGTCTGCATGGCTAAGTTAGCACTAAACATATGCCACCTAGAAAGATAATTATTTTTCATTTAGAGATGCCTTTTCCTTCCAACTTTGCTACATGCTCCAGAAGGGTAGGAGTCACAGTGCTTCTGTCTGAGTCTCCAGCATGTGACGCTCAGCCTCGGGGACAGTAGCCACCAAGCCGTGGTGCTGGAAGAGAGCTGTGTCTCTGGGACTGAGCTGGTGCTGTGTCTCTGGGACTGAGCTGGTGCTGTGTCTCTGGGACTGAGCTGGTGCTGTGTCTCTGGGACTGAGCTGGTGCTGTGTCTCTGGGACTGAGCTGGTGCTGTGTCTCTGGGACTGAGCTGGTGCTGTGTCTCTGGGACTGAGCTGGTGCTGTGTCTCTGGGACTGAGCTGGTGCTGTCGGCAGATCCTGCTGTGCTGACCAAATAAATGTGAAACTTGTGGAGGTGCTATCAGGCTTGGTCGCCCAGCGAAACTTCTTGGGCCTGCTAATCACTGAAAAACAGGCTCTCTCACTCGTATGAGAGTTCCCCTCCTTCCTGTTCTCAGCTAGAAATACCATGAGAACAGACTGTCTCACAGTGTTTTCAGATTTCCACTTCGAGTCCCTGCCAAACGCAGGAAGTGCAGAAGTGGGCGATAATTCTTTCTTTTTTTTTTTCTTTTTAGAACACTTTATTAAAGAGTTTTGGGTGTTACTTGTTTTTCCCCCTGAACCTCATTAGAAATAATTTGAACAATACTTGAACTTCACACCGTGATTTTCTTACAAGGCACGCAAAGGACTTTATTTATCGATGCTATTTCCCAGGAGGGTAAGGTACGAAGAGGCCCAGAGGTGTGCAATAGTAGGGACGGAGGGTACTGCTCCAGCATGCTCTTCCTTTTTCTATTTTCTCTTTTGCTTTCCTTCTCTCTCTCTCTCTCTCTCTCTCTCTCTCTCTCTCTCTCCAGAGTGGGATATTTCTTGCTCTGTGCGGGAAGCCACCTCGCAGTTCTCATACGGTCATAGGGTAACCCTGCCGTAGGGTAACCCACTCCTTCCTCATCCTCAATGGACAGCACCCCAACTTCCCACCACCCCCCACCCTTATCTATTCCACCTGCTCTACTTACCTGCTCCCAACCTGTACGGTAACCCTTTTGGGAACATCAGAGGTAGGTGACCACCCCTAAAAGGGCCAAGAACCACTGAGTCTGACGGTGCTATTTACAATGGGGAGAGAAAGGAGGAGAAGGAAAACAGGAAGGAAGGAAAGAGAAAGAGCAGGAAGCACAGCTCTACCGGGGCCGAGGACGTGCCCGGTACCTCCTTACCACACCTGCAGCGTCGCGACGGGCCTGCAGGGACAGCTGCTCCGCGCAGGGCTCCACGTCGAAGGCAGCGTTTCCACCCCAGCTTGCTCTCCTATCGTCCCCACGTCGGATGAGCGTCCTGAAGCCTGAAGAGGTGAGTCCTCCAACGAGAGCCGGAAGTGAAGCCAGAAGGGAGCATATGGGAGCTGGGGACTGAACTCTTCCTCCCCCACCATCCCATCCATGGGAGCCCTAATCACCAGTGAGACCGGGTTTGGAAATCAGGTTTATATGAGGTCATTAAGGTTAAATGAGGTCATAAGGGTGGGATGAGATTGGTGGCCTTACAAGGAAGAGAGACTTATCTCTCTCTCTCTCTCTCTCTCTCTCTCTCATACACACACACACACACACACACACACACACACACACACGAAAAGACAAGAGAGACAGAGTGAGATGGCTGTCATGTACAAGCCAGGGAAAGGGCCCACACCAGAAATGAAATTGCCTATCACCTTGACCTTGGATCTCCCAGCCTCCAGAACTGTAAGAAATACATTTCTGTTGCTGAAGCTGCCCCCATGAATGAGTACACCAGTTACTGACAAAGCCAGATCCTGAATGTTCCTGGTGACCCTCTGTGGGCTCATGGTTGTCCGTCTCACATCACCTGCACACACCTTGTGGGTATAATGGTTTCTCGTCATGAGCCTGCCTCTCAAGGAACAGACCAAAACTGAACCGTCATAGGATCAAAATGAGGAGAGAGCACAGTACAGGCTCACAAAAAGGTAGGTGGTCATTCATTAGCAGGCCTCGTGATTTTGTTCATTTCTTCAAACAAAGGTAGACTGAGAAGCTTATGAGACTTAAAGCTGCAGGGCACCTCCCTTGCCTGGGCCCTTCCTAAGCCCTAAACCTAAGTGTATATTCATATATATTTTCATTAATGTTTAAAATAAAGCCCTCAACTTATGTGTACCCTGTACCCCCACATCTTACCCCTGCGTGCAAGTATTGATTATGCCAAGCCTTACTGGGCACGCTTCCTTTTTCTGGTTCTAGTAGAAGTGAATGAGAACGTAGTACAGAACACGACAAAGCCATCACCGCACAAGTGAGTTTCAGAGTAAATAGTCAGAGATTCTTTGTATAATTTAGGTAAAAACAATAAAAATATGTAAGAGGGAAGTGGGAAGAGAGGAGGAGTTTATGTGCACTTCAGAGGACTTCGTAGATGCAACCTGGATGAGTGTGCCCCCTTACCTCCAAAGTCTCTGAAAATGCACACTTTGGAACTAGAGGAAAACGTTATTTGCTGAGAGCCTGCTGGGCTTCGGGTACATGACTCAGCATTTTGCATTTATTTCTTACAACATCTGTGTAAGCACTACTATCTGTGAGCACTACTATCTCCATGGAGTGAGAACTCTGGAGCTCAGAGAAGTTACATCCTCGGCCCCACGGTGGAGCTACCTTTATATGTAGGCCTGCCTGAAAGCGAACAAAGCTTCCAGTTCTCCAAACCTTCTGCCAGTAAACCCCCAGAGCTAAAGGAGGAGGTGATGGAGAAAGTGGCGTTGGGGATGCTGAAGCCTTCTGAATTTTTAATATGACGACAGCATTCTCCAACAGCATCCTTTTCACGTTGCTTTTACATGGAGAGGTCCCCACGTCATGGTGTAGGACAGTGGTGTCCAACCTTCTGGCGTCTCTGGGCCACATTGGAAAAAGAAGAATTGTCTTGGGCCACACACACACACACACACAAAGTCACACACAAAAAAGAAAATCTTATAATGTTTTAAGAAAGTTGATGACTTTGTGTTGGGCCACATTCAAGGCTGTCCCAGGCCACATGTGGTCTGCAGGGCACAGGCTGGACAGGCTTGGAGGGCATGGTGGCAGCAGTGGGGCACAGGCTTTGAGCATCACCCTGCCTTGGAGTGCCAGGCTCTGCAGCTTTTTCTACTCCATATAGGGCTTGGAGCTCTTTGAAATAAGTAATTTTAAATCCATTGAGCCCACTAGCCATGGATTCCTATGTACTTTGGACATCTCTTCCTCTGAGAAAAGGAAACCATTCAAATTTTGAAAATTCTGGAACTGAATAATCATGTTTGACTATGAAATTGTAGCCCTGTGCAGCCCTTATGTAAACTCTTTCGTGGAGGTTTCCTTGGGAAGACAAAATAAATAAAAATTTAAAAAATGTGTCTAATGATCCTAAACCACCCTCTCCTTTGGCTGCGAATGGAAAAGGAAGTACTGATACAACATGGAGTTTTTCACCTTTTATCTTCTTAGAAGACCAACCAGAAATCCAATGTGAAGAAAAGCTAATGTGATACTAAGTTTGTAAATTTAAACGAAGAGTTCTGCAGTCAAGACATGTAAAAGTTTCCATAGCAACATTAGCTCTCATCTTTAGGATTTTCACATCTATTAGAGCCATTAAAATCATACTTTGGTACATACAAGTATATATACAATGGGATCGGATTTGAGGTGGAGGCTTCTTTCCCATACTTTAACTACAAATGATTCTTGTTATGGGTTTGCATACCTTTTTCATGAGTGTACCGTCTGGAAACGGGTAGTATGAAGCAGCAGGTTGATTTCTTTTGTTCTTTCCCCATTTTTCCCCTCTTTTATGTTCCATCCCTCAATACCCTGGATGCCGAGAGCGGGGGAGGGTAGGTGTCTGACTGCTGCTATCAACCATGCGAGGAAACCACCTTCTTATAATCGTGGTGCCACCTCGACCAACAAGGCAGAACCGACTTCCTCGGGGAGGCGAGATGGGGAAAAACGGGGACAAAGCGACCTTCTCCCAGATTCCCACAGACTGACCTACTCCCACCAGCTGCATGCCCCACCATGCATCTCCACATCGCTTCTAGAGCTGGAAAGAAAATTGCTTTGCCGTTGGCGGTGGAGTCAGTCGACTCCAGGAGGAAAAAAAATAAATCTCCTCGAATGAAATCTGAGTAGAGAATCTTGTAAAATCCTGCATCAGCTGGGAAGGGTAGTTGTACTCAATCTTTCATGCACTATCCACAGAAAATCACACGGGTAATAAATATTTCCTTGAAAAACAGCTACAAGAGCAAACCCTATTCATTGTAGATTTTTGCTCACAATGGGGATGGTGTTTATTTTTCCAAAATTGGGTAAAGCAGATAGGGATGGCAAGGTCGTGGGAGGGTTCCTGTGGGTTCCTCTCATCTGAAACACTGCTGGACCGTTGGGGACATCTGGAGTGAACATGGTGGAGGGAAAGGAACATTTCTTCAATGTACTTCCTGTCTGAAATAGTATCGCGGTGTCATAGCCATGCAGAAACCCTGAATGAAACAGACAAATGGATGTGGCAGAAAGCTTAAAGTGAAACCAGCCTGCGCTCATCGGGCTATTTTTAGCCTCCCACCGAGGAAGGCAGCTGTATTCAGAAAGGCTGCCACTTGCAGCTTGTGAGACCAATTTGTTCTTTTCTGGGGTTCCAGCACTCATCACCAGCACACCTCCCCTGGGATCCTCAGACAGGAGCCTGGAATAGCCGTTTCTGTGGGTTTGGGGTTTTTAAAAGAATTTGGAGAAGATTCTCAGGAATCTTGTAGACCTATTAGAACTAGAGAATAAGAAGCTAACTAAGAAGCTAGTCCTCTGCTTTTCTGGTCCCATACAAATCAGTGTCAAAGCCTTCAGAAGCAAAGGACAAAATCCAGCTTACTCTTTCGATGACCTACGTGACAAGCCGCTGTCGTTTTATTCTCTGTGGCCTGAGCTGCTAAGCACAAGACACAAGACAGTAGACATTTCCCAGACACTGAAAGGCAGGCACTGAAGAGTGACCCACTTTTAGAAAGAGGGAGCAAGAGAGCAATTTACTGTTGTATGAAAGAGGTGTTGGAGGAGCCCGGGTGTCCTAAGTGAAAGGTTGTTGTCTGTGATCCCGACGAACTTGGTTTTCAGCGCAGATCCTGCCGTACTCTGGGGGGCTGCGCCATTCTCTCGCTTACTCAAGTCCCCCTACACCGTGACGTTTGTGTGCCAACTACACACATCGGCCCCCAAACATGACTTTGATTAAAACTATTCCTATTTGGCAACAGAGGATGTCTTCTTGCTCCTAAACGTTTAACTTGCTGGCAGAAAGTGCCCATTATGTTTACCAAAACTTGTGTAAAGGCCGTGGCCTTGCACACGTGGGTCATAAATCACACCCGCAGGTCCAAACCCTACTCTGCTTCAGAGCTCCGGGGACGAGGACGGCACACAGGAAAGGGACAGAGACCCTCCCAAGAGGACGGGGCCCAGTATAGACCACAGTTCCTTATCCTGTGTATCCCATGACATTGCCCAATGTAAAGGTACCCAGATGTGGTTGAGGAGACGGCAACCACGCCACTCAGAAGTGGGTGGGGGGGAGGAGCTCCCTGGTGGTGCAGTGGCTTAAGGCTTCGGTGTTGGCGCTGTCAGCGCTGCGGCCTGGGTTCGATTCCTGGTCAGGGAGCTATCCACATACCAAAAAGCAAAAAAAACAAACAAACAAAAAACAAAAGAAGTGGGTGGGGCTTTGCCAATCATCAGCACCCCCCCCCCACCACACTGCCGCCCCCCCCAACTCAAACAGAAACGAATTTGAAAATCTCTTCTAGGTTTAAAAAGAAAAAGGTGAATAGGGAGGTTTCGCAGATGTAAACAAACAAGCCAACGAAATCATCAGTAAGCACCACACAGTAATGCCCAGCGCTGGTCTTCCATCATCTATAAAATGAGAGTTGGACTCAATGACATTAAGTTTCCTTCCGGTTACCGAATGTGGACACAAGAGGTGATGGAACCACCCCAAAGCTTTCCTGATGATGTGTGATGGCTCTCACTTTGTGGAAATTCTTCCTCTAGTCCAGCAGGTCTCCACCCTGGCTACACTGAAATCACCTGGGGAAACGCAACACATAGATGATGTGCTATACAGTTGTACACTTGGAACCTATATAATCTTACTGACCAATGTCACCCCAAGACATTTAATAATAAAAAATAAATTACAACAAAAAGATAAAACCTACTATTGCCCAGGTTCCACCCCATACCAATTAAGTCAGAATCTCTACGGTGGTGGTGCCCAGGTCTCCATATGAGGTGTGATCAAAAAATACGGTGAGCTTCAATGAAAAAAATGTTATTACAGTAAAAGACACATTGCCATGAATCCCTCTCAAAATACTCCCCCTCACTTCGAACACACTCATCCCATCGTTCTTGTCATTATCTGAAGCAGTTCTGGAAGTCTCTTTCATGAGTGTCTTTAGTTGCACTGTCGTGGCTGCCTCGATGTCCTGAATGGATTCAAAGCGTTTACCTTCCATGGTCATTGTGACTTTGGGGAAGAGCCAGAAGTCTCACGGTGCCAGATCCAGTGAACAAGGTAGATGGGGACACGCCGCCATGTTTTTATTGGACAGAAGTTGATGTGAATGATCCACGATTTACAGCACACCAGAAAACACACCTTCTCTCAACCGCAGCTCACCGCCGACTGACTGCACCCAACACGTGAAACCTGTCACACGCTGTTACTAAGGTTGGATGCGCTGCTTCCTGTATCAAAGACCCCTGCCATGCTGCTGGATGGCACTCAGCAGCAGCGATCACCGTCACCGTACTTTCTGATCACACCTCATATTTTCTAGCCACCTTCACCTGCTTCACTTCAATTCCTTCTGGATTCCTCCTCACAAGGCCACGTGTTTCCTCCTCCAAACACTCACCAGTTTCTTCGAAGCCTGGACCTGTACTGTCCCTTACGTAGCCCCTTAGCCACATGTGACGACTGGTCCCAGGAAATGTGGCTTGTCCGAGTTGAAAGGCTTGATTATAGAATACACGCTGAATCTCTAACACTCAGAGTGAAGAGTGTAAAATATCATGTGAAAATAATTTTATGTTAATTACATGTGGAAATAACATTTCAGATACATTGGGCTAAATAAAATATATTATTAAAGTTATTTTCACCTATTTTTTGCTCTGTTTAATGCGATGACTAGGACATTTTAAGTTATTTATGCAGCTCACATATAGTATTTCTATTACACCCAACTGTGCTAGACATACTTGAACCTGCTATTAACCTTTCTCCCTACCACAGAGAGTCTCAATTCATTCGATTTTTTCTCCTAAATTTTTTTTCCAGTAAGAAGAGTTATTGCTGCTTTTGTCTGAACGTCTTCCATGGTGAATTTTAGACTAGACATAATACATTTGAACTTAGAATTAGCTCAACTTATTTCCAGTATGGAAAGTATCGGATGCAGTGTTTGAGGATTATTAGAAAACCTCCTAAGTACCTCCTCCAATCCTATAGGACCATTCGAAATATTCTTTTAATTTGAAGTACTAGTTCCCCAAAAGCCTTGCCCAAAAGTTCCCCAAAGGATTTAACTCACTAACTCTCATCGTATTTGCAAAGAGGAATGAGATACGGAACAGCTTTGTTCATAAGCGCGTACAGATCAGGAAAGACCTGTCTGAGATGGGACTAGTGCGTGCGGAATAAAACTTCCAGGTTCCTCACCAATCGGTACTCTGGGCAGCCAGAAGCCCAAGAAGTTCTAGAGCTTCTTAGGAAGCCAGAGAAAGCTAGAAATCTTCAAGAAGGGCTTTATCCACTGAACAATTTTGCTAAAGGATTGTGCCACTCCTTAAAACAAAAAACTTTTTACATTCAGTCATTAAAAATAGGTAAACTAGGCTGTGATTAGTCATTTTGCTAGAGAATTCTTCCTTTTAAGTAAAGATCGGCTATCTTTTTGCCTCTAAATAACAACTCCCCTGGGGGTATTTTTAAAGGCTTCTATTTACAAAACTTCTACTTAATCACATGCACAGCATAGAATGGAGCACCTTGTATCCCAGAAAGGCACCACAAATGGTTGAAAGTAATGGAAGGATTGCTTTGTGAGTCGTTCTCATCCCTCTGCATGCGTCCACATGTGTCTCCGGATTCTGCTTCATTTTCGCCACTCGGGGAGCACCTACCCTTGGTGGTCTCAACATCCCCTTTTCAGGCCAGCTTCTCCTTCCATCCTAGGTGCTTCGCCTTTCTTTCCATGGTGACCCTTCCAAGAACAGGGTTTTGTTGGTTTCTGACGTCCCCTTCGACTGATGAAGATGCTTTTAGATGCTGGGGCCCTCTTCTGAGACACCGGTGGCCGCATTGAGGGTCACCTTCCTTAGCTGGGCGCCAGCTGCAGGCTTCCTTAACACTCCGTTCTCGCGTGTAAGTTACGGCGGAAACTGCCCCACGGTCTAGGATGACCCCACATGCTGGGTATGGCCCTCAGCAAAGTCCGGGTGACTCTGGCTCATCACGTCTAAGCGCTTCCCTTGCTCACGGGAAGCTCCCATCAGTGGCAGGTGCACCCTCTGCCGTTGGCTCTCCTGTCTTGCATGTCCTAACCCAGCTGTATGGCAGTGGTGCCACTTAATCTTAAGGTCCCTCCACTCATGTCACACTTAGCATCCGGAACCCCCCTTCTCACTTAATACTTTGTATCCCATTTGAAACCCCTTTCGATATGCAGACGTTCTATTACCTCCACACAGCATGCTGCTATGAGGGAGTAATTCTCCACGCTCTTGTCTGGGCTGTCAGGACCAGTACGGATAAATCCACCTTGTTATGGCCAAGCAGTGGTGATTAGACATCTGCAAACCCCAGTCCGAGGGAAATGGAGGGCATGACAACTTTAGCCAGGGCTCGGAGATTAATTGCACTCTCCTGCCCTGATACTACACCACCATATCTGGCACATGATTCTGTTTTTTCACTCATCACACTAAATTGGAATTGTTGTTACAAGTGTAGCTCCCCTACTACTCCTTGAGGAAAGTCTATGTGTCTTATTTCTCTCTTTATCTTTAAACCTAGTAGAGTGCTAGTCACATACTAGTTACTCAATAAATGTTTGGCAAATGGGTCAATGAATTAAATATGTTTATCAGCTCTGTTCAGCAAATGGACTGAAAAAGAGATAGCTCACAGATCCAAGTCAGAAGTCTAGTGAGTGAGCCACGAGACATGTGGGTATTTGAGGCAGGAATGATCAGTTGCTTAGGCTGGTCCCCACAGGGAATACATAGGAGGCAAAAGGCCTAGCAGCCAGCCACAAAATATTTTCAACCAACAGTACAGGGCAAGAAGAAACCGAGAAACAGAGCCAAGAGGCTGGCATGCCCCGCTGCACCAGCCATCTGAAAGGAGGTGTCAGGTCGTTCTAAGAAGGGCAGCGCACAGCCCAAGGCAAGACCCACTTGGGTCAGAGAGGGAGCCCTGGACACGCAATGATGCAGAGGTCAGCCGTGTGGTGGGTAGAGGCCTTGTTAAGCAGATAAAATGAAGGGCTGTGCTGGGACTAAGACCAGGGAGAAGACGCTAAAGGAGACAGAATCCTCCCATCTGGCACACTTCCGGTCCATCAGCTTGTGAGAGAACAGGTGGTTCTTCATAACTGGGCCAAGTTCCCGGGTCAGTTTGGTGCATTTTGTAACAGGCCGGGGAATCACTGATCCGCTGCCTCTCCTTCGCTAACCCATCCCTCCGTAAAGATGAGCCCCACCACTGGTGGCTGTCACCGTTGGGCCCCTGCCTGCAGCAGCATGAGCATTGCCTCTCCCAGGAACTGGTTATATACGTGCATGCTCTCAGGCCCACTCAGACCTGATTAGAAAGGCTCTGGGGAAGCCCAGAAACCTGTGTCTTCACCAGCACTCAGGGCTCGGGTGCAGCTTCAGAGAGTCTGCTCCCAGCTTGTCCAACCTGCGGCCCATTGGCCGCATACGGCCCAGAACCACCTAGAACATGGCCCAACACAAATTCATAAACTTTCTTAAAACATTAAGAAAATTATGCACGGGACTTTTTTTATTTTTTTAGCTCATCAGCTATGAGTGTGAGTGTATTTTACTTGAGGCCCACAACAATTCTTCCAACGTGGCCCAGGGAGCCACAAGGGTGGGCACCGCTGGTCTAATCTAATCATTCTGGATGGCCTAATTCACAGCCAAGGTTGCGAGGCTTTACGGCCTCTCTGAGTATGTGCAGCTTAAAGTCAGTTTCTTCTCTTTCTTGGACTTGTTACCATTTCTGTAGAATGGGGCTAAAACTACCTTATTTACCTTGGAGCACAAATTACTAAGAGAGGCTGCTGTGGTGAAAAACCAGGCGACTAGTGCTCCCCACGACAGAGCCAGGCTTCTGGAGGTGGCCGTGGAGGCTTTTTAGCAGAATCAAACACCTGGGCCGAGCAGCGATTGCTCCCTCTCTCGGGACTGAAACGTGCTTTCTTCAGATCTTCTCGGAGGAACGTGTACATGGATCTTAATGAACAGACCATTTAAGACACTTCCACATCACAAGAAAAGACACTGTCGGTGTCTGCAGGTTCCTTGACACAGATGTGTTAAGGGCTAGCCCAGGACTTGACGAGGTGGATCCGAGTGGGACAAGTTTGGGTCATTTTGGAAATAACTTCAGTATTTCTTCCTTTTTCTCTCACCCTCCCCACCTTCCAAATAGGGGAGTATTCTGGGAGCCTTCTCCCTGTTTCTAGGCAGACTTCAGACAAAGTAGGACTAGGCAGATGGAAAAGCCTGGAGCCTGGGGGTAGGAGCATGACTGGAAATCAAAACATAAGCAATGGATTCCTGACGACCCAAGAAGCAGCAGCCTGGCTGGGAGCCAGGCCTGCACTGAAACGTCCCCGGGCGTGGCCAGGCGCAGGGCCGGGTCCAAATTTCCGGCTTCAGGATGGGCCAACCCAGCAGAGGAGCTGGTTGTGCCGGCGGACCCTCAGGAATCCTTCTGCCCAGACGTCCGCCTGGGAGGGTAACCAGCATGGCTACAAAAAAGAGTGGGTACAGATCACAGCGAGGGAGGGTAGTTAGGTTCTGTGACAGGGAATACCAGCGGTCAGGTCCCTACGTGCGGACTGTGATAGGAAAGGTGCCCCCTTGAGTTGTGCAGTGCTCAACCTGAACAACTGTGCATGGTAGCAAGGCATGATAGCTATGATATGAAGAGGTAAAATTGGGGGTGGCCCTCTGTTTCTTCTAAAAATGGGATATATTAGAAAATGACTGTTACATCAAAGACACCACACAAAGGGCCTGGAGTTAATCCATCTCCTGGTTCTCTTTTCTCACTCTTTTTTCCCCCTCTTACCTTCTTATTAACTGGTTTCTTAGCTTCTCAAAGACTGACAGAGTAGCCGGGATCAAAAACAGGACTAAGCATTAGCAAGAGCCTTTTGAAATTTAATTCGATAACCCTTTCAAAAATATGTTAACTTTGAATCAGTTGGGCACACATTTAAACTGGGAGGCTTACATCTTTTCTACCTGTTAATTTGATTATTTTGAGCTAAAAAAAAAAAAAAGAAAAGCAAGTGACAACATTTTTATGTTGTGCAAAATTTATTTTCAAAGTGGTTATGCAAGAGCCCCAAATGTGTCCCAAATAAAACCTTGAAGCTACAAGTCATCTTTATTTTTATTGTTATAATTACTAGTGAGCCCTGGGAGAATAAAGTCACCTTGTGAGAGAAACATGAGCCAAGGGATGGCCTGGAATGTGTCATGGCATGAGATGGCCAAAGATATAAAAAACAAAACCCCACATACCTGGCATCTTGGCCACGTTCCCTCCTTAGAACAGAACTTCATTTCATGGAAGACGTAAGTATCTCCCAACTTCTCCAATGCTGTCTGGCTGGCTAATTCCATAGATTTGGGCTATTTAAATGTTCTAGAAATGCCATGCTGATAGTGCCTGCACGTGAAATGCAAGGCTTCCCAGAGCAATGGGGACCGCGGTGCATAATTCTATGGAGTGGCTTGTCAGGCCTTTTAGTTTTTTGCAGTTCCATGCATATCTTAAAGACTCTAAATACATTAGCTTGTTATACTTACGGTCATATCAGGGTTAAGACAGAACTCAGGCTGATGTCTGAAGTAAGGAATAACTTAGAAAACTCCTCTGGTGAGTGAGGGTCGCATTGAATGAACCTGTGTCACAGAGCTTTTGGGCGCAAAGGCTAGTGCATGCAAACATCCCTGTTTAGAAGGCACTATGTAACTATAGCAACGTGCACTCTCATGACAGGAAAGCCTATATGGGGGTGATTCGGGTTTCCCCTATCAGTCAAAGCTCCATCCCCTTTTCCAATTGCCCCCAAGACACGGGAGACACAGGAAAGATTCTTTTCACATCCTTATGGCAAACTACAGCTCTTCAACTTCTTGCTTCTTTACGGAAACCACAGCGTGAGCAAAAGTCCCCCCATTGGGTGTTCTGAGGGTTACGAGTTCGTGGTGAGCACGGAGATATATGAGGAATTCAGACTTCTCTCTTCTGTTACGAATGCTTCCTGAGCTCGGGCAGCTACCCTCCCCTACTCAGACGTGAGTCCCCCCCTGCGGTGTTCGTGGTTTCGATACTGTACCTCGAGAAACCCAGGAGCAGCCTCCATGTTTTAGAAAGAGCCTTCTTGGAGGGTGGGGGGCAGCAAGGATCTCCTGGGGGTGGGGAGAAGAAATTTAGGGACTGTCAGAGGAAAGAGTGTGCCCGTTAGGGTCTTAGGAATCCCCCAGACAGTGATTCAGGAATACGTGATAAAGGGCTCCGTGTTCCCCACTATTTTCTCTTTGTGATGAAATGAATCAATGCTGCTTCTTTTTTTCTTTTCTTTTCTTTTTTTTTTTTCCCTCACTGAGTTTCAAAGCATCCTCCACGGATCAGCATTAGAGAGGCATGAGACACATCCACATCTGAGAAGCACTTTAATTACAGGAAAGCTCTGAGCTCCCTCCCCCACTCACCAGCGAGTGTGTCTGAGTACAGAAAGCGAGAGAGGGACTCATCCTCTCTTGGATGAGGATTTTCTTAGGGCTAAAAATAGGTCCAGCAGTCACCAGGCCAGCATGTCTTGCCACGTCCCAGAGTGTAGGGTGGGTAGGGAGACAGGGGGATTGATCCTCTTCCCCAAGCTATTATACTTGGGCCTGACCCCACTTCTGCTGCCTTTTCTAATCTAGAGTAGCAGAGACGAGTGCAGGGTTGCCAGGGCTGAAATCCCAGCACTGCTCCGTGTAGCCTTGAACTTTGGCCACCTTACTTAAGCAGTCCTGCTCTATAAAATGGGGGTAATAACAGTACCTCCTGCACAGACTTCCTGTGAGAACGAATTGAGTTAATACCTGTGCAACGCTTAGAATGCTGCCCTGCAAGTCGCAAACACTCGGAGATGTTGATGACTATTATTATAATTTTATGTTTTTCTTGGCATTGCTGAGTTCTCTAATAGTGACCATTTTTCTGCATAAGAGGCAACTTAGTTGGTAAAGAACCCTAATAATGGATGACCGGATTGGGATAACTACATGTCCCACCCACAAGAAAAATGTGCAGGCTTGAAAAACCAGCGGGATCCCAGGACAGGGGTTGGCAAACTTCTTCTACAGAAGGCCAGGTAGTAAATACCTTAGACTTCGCCAGCCATCAGGTCTCTGTTGCAACTACTCCCCTCTGCTGGTGTGCAAAAACAGCTACATGTGATACGTAAATGAAGGACCATGGCTGTGTTCTAATAAAACTTTATTTACAAAACAGGCAGCAGGCCCAATGTGCCCCGCAGCTAGAGCTCATCAAGCCTTGGCCTGGACTCTGAGCTCCGTGGGAGAGGGACCAAACTCACCATGGCCACCTGTGCCTCTATCCCCCTGCTCAGCATAGCAACTCACACAAACTTGCTGCTCACTGATTGTTTCTGAATGAATGAAGAAAACCCCCAGAGGGACATGTTTTTTATTTCTTTAAACACTGGACTTTGACACACCTATTCGGACTATGACATGCACACTCTAAGTTTCCAGGAATGATACACCATGTCCATCCAAGGGGTCAGGCTCCCCAGTAAATGTGTTATGTCCCCAAAGAAACAAACAAAAAAGAAGAAAAATAATGATGGAGACTGCAGCAATCCAGAGAGCTACGTTTATGAAACAATGTTGGATTGTGCGCTACAGGCTCCAATGTGTGGAAATAGTTGGGCATCTCCCACTATTTCGTAACCCCAAGTCTGAGGTGGGGGAGACCTGATGTTCTCGCATTGTTCCTGGTGCCCTGCCCGGGCTACGGGGAGAGGCCTGTCCGTGATGAGGTTTCTCTGGCGTCAGACAGGCCCGCTGACCCTGTGAGCTTAACCCTTTTCCTGGGACATTCGGATCTACCCGAATGAGTAGTTCCATCTGCTGACCGTGATGTTCAAGTTTACCCCACGAGCTCGAAAAACAGATGTACGTTTTCCTACATGTTTGTGTTTTTCAAGAAGGAATAACAACAGGAAGTGTTTATACTTTAATGTAACCATTTATTTTAATAAAATGTACTTGCTTAACTGAATTCACTTAAAAATATAAATGCTGTAATTATTGTAAAGTTGTTATTCCGTGTGAAACTGTTTCAAGGACTTCTCTCCATGTACAAGATTTTTAAATATGTTTTCCTGTGGCGTGCACTATCAACAACAAAGATGTTTTGTCTGCCATATTGTGTAACATTTTGTAATACATTTTTTTATGTCATCAGTGCCATTTGATTCTAATTTATCTATACTTAAATCTAATTGATGCCACTTAGTATATTTTGAATATTTTTTATTAAAATTCAACATAATGGTAAATTTATTACCGTATAACAAAAATTTAAAATACAAATAATGTCATTTATACACAAAGCAGCTCCAAATATCAACTTTTTATTTTTTGTGGCTTTTTGATATATTTTGGAAAAAAAAAAAGACCTGCAGTTAATTAATGCGGCGAAAGGGTTAAGGAAGTGATGTCCCCTCTTTATTTAGCTTTGGGTTCCTTGCCTACCCATGACTTCTGTGGTATGTGTGAAAATGAAAAGCAACTAGGCTCAGCTCGGCACCGCCGGTGTGGTTCTTTCTGGGCCAACACCTAGCTCCTGTCAAAGTCATTGCTAAGGGCAGCCTTGCCCTGCTCCTGAAAGGACAGGAGACACCTGGGAGAGAGGGAGAAGGACAGAGCATTCTTCCTGCTTCCTTTCCACCTGCATTTAACTTCCTTCCTTCTCTTTCCCCTCTCCTGCCCGGTGGTTCCCACACCTGTGGAAGGAGACCGTGTCCTGAATACCTGGGGAACCAGAGCACCCTCTAGAAACTAGGAAATGTCCCCGCCAGTGTTCAGACGACAAAGAACTGGCACACGCGGAAGCTTGCTCGAACAGGCAACTAAGGTTCCGGGACCTGGTGGGTCACTCTTCACAGTGGGCTCAGGCACACCAGGAGGGAGTTCTCTTCCCAGCTCACAGCCAGCAGACTCGCAGGCCTGAAGCCGACCAGAGATCCCCACTGTGCCTCAGTCTCTTCGTTGGAGAGCAAGAAGTCATCAGTTCAGGACTGTCTTGGGCATAATCGAAATGAAAATTACAGCCCTTTGCAAAAATAAAACATGATTTATGTAGGGCGGCATCATTTAATAGTAATGATCAGACGGATAGCAGGATAATGATATCAGCCTCCGACGGTCTAAAATAGTTTTAGGGACAGTTCTGCCCGGGGGCTAAATGACCTCAATGCACCTTCTCCCGGAGTCTGTGTGACTGAAGTACAAGCTCATCAATTTCAGAACACTGGGGCGGGTGGGGTGAGGGGAGGGAGCCCATCTGAATCAGCGAAGAGCCGGCTTTGATTGCAATCAGCTCCTCCATGTAGCCCTTGCAGACATAGGAAGTGGACCTGAAATAACCAAATGTTCCTATGAGATGTTTGCTTAGAAACAGATAAGAACTACCTGTAGTTGTTGGTACCTGAGTAGGTAGGTGTTTCTAGAAAGTTCCTGGGTACTGGGGAACTGTTTATTAACTAATGTAAATTTTTTGCCTCTGGCCCCCACCACGTTGCCCCTCCTGAGACACTCCCCACTGTGATTTTATTAGTAGATGGCACTTTCACAACAAAAGCCCCTGAACTCAAAGTAGGACCCAAATGGATCTCCTTGATCCCATCAATATGGACTGGAGGACATCAAGAACAAACTCTATCCCCTACTCCGAGTTGGCTGCGAGACCATAGGTATTTCAGAAAATGAGCTAAAGCCAAGCCCTGTGCTGACAGCTTAGGTGCAGGCTCGGCCAGAAGAAAAGGAGACGCCTGCAGAGAGGCACCGGTGGGATGAGGCAGGATTTGAGGACACTCAAAATATTTGCACCATGATGGGTCACTGCCTTGGAAGACTGTGTCATCATTTCAGGTTTCGCTTGGTTTTAATGAAAAAAGGTCACAGTCTATTGTCATTGTCTGGCACATTTTAAAAGGCTGGAAGAAAAGTTAAAGAGTAGCTCAACTTTTTCACCCCGCGGCTGTGCCAAGCTGCTACGTGCACCGTGCTACAGCTTAGGGAAGATACAGTCAACTGCAAGGTGCCTGGTGTTTCTTCACAGCAACCCCAGCAGCCCCAGAGCCGAGATTTAAGGACTGAGACTGAATTAGCAGGATAAAAAGTCAAAGAAAGGCTTGGGAAATATGAGTGACAGCTCTGTCCTTATGTGTATTGTTAGAAACAGAAGTATGCAAAATGCCTGGTACAATGCCTGACACTTAGAAAAAGCTCAATAAACAGGAGGGAACGAGAGAGAGAGAGAGAGAGAGAGAGAGAGAGAGAGAGAGAGAGAGAGAGAGAGAGAGAGAGAAAGTTAAATAGTGCATTCCAGTCCTGGTTTGAAAGTACCTTTATAACATTGATGTATTGAGTGTCCCAAAAACTCTGAGAGAGGAGAGAACGGTTTTCTGTGTTGCTCATGAGGAAAATGTGCTTGGAGAGCTTTACTGAATTGTCCCAAGTCCCACGTCCAACAAATGAAGGTCTTAGACTTGAACAGGACGTGATTGAATTCTTCCATCACAGTGGTCTTCCCAGTGCCAACTGCATCATCCTTTTTATAATTCCAATGCTTTTCCTTCCTTTTCCCCAAATGTACTATAGTTCTGCATGTACAAGCCCAGAAAGGTGGTCAAAATACTGAAACTCTGTCATCTTTAAAATACTGAGACTATAATCTTTTTTCAGCAGTGGCTCATTTTAAATTGTTCTCCGTAGTTACACATAATATTGGGTCAACTCTTCTGAGAATTTGGAGATAAGGGTACCCTAAATGTGAGTGGATATGTTTCTGCTTTGGGCTAAAACAGTGAAGGCAGCAATAGGCAGTTAATCGTGATATTATTCAAAATGAGATCCATTGACCCAATTCATGCTACACATAAAATTTGGTATATTGTGCATTTGGCAAGTTGCCTATAAAATAAAATATCTGTGGCACTTAGTATACTTAGGGAGATAAGGTTGATACATAGTCCAAATTCAAAAATGACAGAAGAAAATTCCCTCAAAAACAACAAAGGAACTTTTTCACGGTTATGATTCACCAGGGTTAGGTTCTATGGTGCTAATTTTTCCTGCAATTTCACTAAAGGCTTTGGAAATTGTCCTCCTGAGGCTCCATTTATGGAGAGCTACGAAGAGTAAAGAGCAGACCCTTTGCAAGGGGCCATTTTCTGCGCGGTGGGTCATAGTCTAACTGTTGGACTTTTTGTGCCGTCAGTCGTTGGCACAAACCTGGGTCCCTCGGCCTCAGACATTTATTCTAATAAAAAACACTGTGGAATTGGCCTACCATATTTTAACACCCAGGAGGTTCTCGTCCATTTATTTCTTTATTTAATCCATCCTATTTTTGAAAAAATGTAATCAAAAATAAAAGTTAAATTTTAGAAGACAACAAGGGAGGCTAAGCCCCGAGAGGCTAGGCTGAAGTCCTGTGTGTGGCCTCGAGGTGTCCGGGCCGTGTGCTGAGCAGTGAACGCGCTGGGCTTCCGTGGAGTGGGGTGCACCACGGGCCCTGTCGCAGAGTTGAGACACTGCAGGGCCTGGTGGGAAACAAAAAATAACCATTTGGCTCCCGTCGCCGCTTCTTCCCTAGGAGTCGTGGAGTAATGAATGATGTTGCACACCTCGGCTAAACACAGACACGCCTGCAGGAGGAGGTAGCAGCATAGAGGTCCAGCCTAGAGTGTGGGGCTCGGGGCCAATAGGGACGCGAGGGAAAAACGGTGCCATCTGCCCAGCTCCTTCAGAGACGGCTGTGGCCGAGCGACTAACTGTGGGGGAGCGGTGTTTCTCCCTCTCTAATGAGTTAAGATGGATTACCAGTGCTTCTCGGTCCTTCGTTCTGTCGCAACACGTTGCAAAGGGATATTTGTGTAAAGGATGCTGGGGGCACGACACAGTCCTTTGACCAGAGGTGACAGTTCAAAGAGCTCGGTCCTGCCCCTCCCATTGACAGTGGCTGAGGAGACCCGTTACCTTGGGGCTCTCCTAACCCATTCACGCTACTGGGATGCATAAACTGTAATATCAATCTTAAAATTTGTAATAGAAAAGCTATGCCTTTCTTGTGGCTAAAAATGGAAAGTTTATCACCTAGATCACCCCCTTCCCAATATCAGAAAAGTTCATCTGCAGCCAGAATGTTGTTTAGGGGGCACAGAATCGGAGCAAAAAGACACGGCGGGGTTGTTCTAGAAGTATTTTTTGTTTGGCCATGGTGTACAGAAAGCCCAGTCAATGAACTCCTCTGTCTTTCCTCAGGGTCCCCTTCTCTAGAGATCATGAGGGTCATGAATCACAGGTTCAGGGTCTCAGGCCTTGGATAATCCTGGATAAACCCAGTTCTTACCCTCTCGTTTTCATTTTAAGGACTCTAAGCAAGCCATCCCCTAAGGTACAACATAACTGAGGAGCTTACTAAAATCACATTCTAGTCATATGCCCCTCCCATGATAAATAAGTGATTTCAAGTGGTCTTGGTGGTTTTTCAGATCCTTTTTCTTAAGTGACTCCTACAGTTATGTATGGGGTCTTAGTGTTGTCAAACTGATATTTTCAAGTTCACAGGGCACCTGACTTGACTTTACGAGCGTCCTTGGATGATAGGGGCCCCCCAAAATAGTAAGAGCCATGTTCACCTTAAAGTGTGTGGCTCAGTGCTTTCTAACAAAAACTGCACAAGTTTAAAAAACTCAGCTACGACTATAGCTCCTTAATTCAGCTTAAACTGGGGGAAAGACAAATGGGAATTATCCAAAGTCTCAATTGCAGCTTTTGTTTCTTAAGACTGATTTAATGACGAGTCTTCTGGGTTAGAATGAGACCTCCATTCTATTTTCCTCCTCCATTCGTTTGGCCAAGAGCATTAACCTCTCCTGAGCTCAGGTTCCTCAACTGTAAAATGAGAGCATTGAGCCAACTTGCTTCTAGAGCCTTCCGGCTCAGAGTTCACTTCTTTTCATGCGTGCATCTGTAGTGCTCAAGCAAAAGAATAGTCATTTGCAGGCAAGTAAGAGTACCTTGCAATATTTAGATGGTCCTGCCCAGGGAAATACAGTTTCCAATCACTGAAACTCCCAGAAGTTTATTGATGATGACAACTAATATTAAATTTTATTGTAAAAATGAGTTCTAAGTTTACCTTCAAGAATAAACAGTGTCTCACACTGGGCTTGGATGAATGCCGCTTTCATAAAAAGCTTTCTTGAGCAAATACTACTGGGTTTAGGAGGTAAAGGGGAATTACTAAGATGAAGGCAGTGTGGTCCCTGCCTCAGAGCTCAGACCCAGTGGGGGACACAGAACACAAGCATCTGCTCTGCAACGTGGTACCAAGTGCGACAGCTTATGTGAAGCCCACCGAGAAAGACTAAAAAGGGAAACGGGAAAGAAGGCTTCCTGGAAGAGGTGACATCTGAACCACGCCTTGAAGGACGAAGTAGAGGAAGATGGTGGGGCTGGAGCATGGGGCAGGGTGGGCTGGGAAGCAGGGATCAGGAGGAAGGTGAGTCAGGAAGGGGAAGAATTCCCGTAAGAGGTGGCTGGGAAACATGACTGGGATGTAAGTGGACTTCGGGAGATACAAATGCATTCGGGCTTCCTCTCCAACCAGGAGAGTTCCACAATCAGATTCGTAGTTTGGGGAGGCCAAAACACTGGGGAGAGGGGTTTGGAACAGAGAACATCTGGAGGCCAGGAAAACAGCCTGGCGACCGTTATAATAGGCCAGGTGGTAGGTGATGAGGGCCTTTGCCCAGGAGGAATGGATTTGGCAGACATTCCAGAAGAAACCCCCTCTCCCCGTAAGAGCTTGGCAGCTAATTAGATGTAGGAGGTGACAGGGAGGGTGGCATGAAAAAAAAAAGACTCAGGTGTTCAGTTAAGGGGACATTGGCCTCTTCTATGCTTACAGACACTGAGAGCCCATAATGACAGAAAAGCAGTGCACACAGAAGATGAGTGAACTTCAGCCCTGCCTCACTTGGAAAATTGGAAAGGGCCTAATAAATACAAGAATGAGAGAATTCTTAATGTCTCAGAGACTTTGCATGGCAGCGAGAAATGAATGATGTGAGAAAATTAAAATGACCCACAGAAACCATGAGTTTTTGAGGAAACGTGGTTTTCAGGGGGTGAAGTTATTGTTAGTTTAGGGTTTTGTTTGTTTGCTTTGTGTGAGTCTTTTTGTTTTGTTTCTGTTGTGGTTTTAGTTTAGTGGCTTTTTGCATGTGACATTGTTATTAATCTTAGAATGAAAACGATGCAACGATGACACAACTGAGTTTGAGTCTGAACTCCGGAATCGTATTCCAACCATAAAAGAACCGACTTTTCTCCACCACGTTGCTCATGTTTCCAGGTGGAAGGCATGTACCTTCAGACTTCTGACACCTCTTGTTTAGCAAAATCTCCAGGACTGTTTTTCCCCGAGTAGAAGTCAGAGTATACAGTGTAGGGTGTTGCTACTGTCCTTGTATCATAAAATGAGGAGGAGAAGCCCATTTCTCATATGAATGCTGTTCTCCTGACCCCAGAGAAATTACTGCAGGGCAAGTGCACGCATTCAAATATTTTACATTTTTATTTCCATGCAAAATGGATTATTTTAAAATTAATTTTGCCAGTGAGCTGTAATAAATGCTTGAGTAAGTGTTTTTCTATGTACTTCTTAATCTTTATTATCCTGGTTAATCCTCATAACAATGAAGAGATGGCTGTTTTTATTGTGCCTATTTAACAGGTGAGAAAGCTGAGGTTCATTGAGGTTAAACAATCTGCCCAAGACCACAGAGCTAGTAAGCAGAAGGACTAGAATTTAAGGCAGCCAATCTAATCCCAGAATGTATAACCTTAACTTCTCTACTATTTTACCTCCAATTAAGTAATCAAAATAAGTAATAGGTTCATATGACCAAATGTTTTGCAATATTTGCAATTATTAAGCAATTAAAATGTAAGAATATTTGCTGACATGGGAAAATATATAACATATTGTTTGTGGGTAAAAAATGTTATGAAATTATGTACAGCATGGCATAATTTTATTGAAATTATTTTACACATATTATACCTACATGCACATTATAGAAATACAAAGAATATACATCCGCAGTTGAGCAGGGATTATTTCTGGGGAGTGAAATGATCGTTGATTTTTATTTTCTACTTAATAATTTTTATACTTAACATTTTTTCAGATTTTCTAAAATAAACTTTAAAAAGTTGTATTTGAATTTCCAGTTTCCAGTTCAACCTGTAAAGAGCTTGGAAGTCATCACTCCTTTTCTCACATTATCATTCATGTCTTCACATCATCATTCCTGTCCTCACCAGAAAAACAAGCTGAGCAAACTAAAATCCAAGGACTCTTCTTAGATCCACCAGAGAAATGAGCCACAGGACAAACTGCTGTCCCCAAAACTGGTGAGACTGACGAGCCTATCCAGAAAATCACAGCTTACATGGGCCAGAAACCCATGGCATTACTGCATTGCAAACCAGAGACAATGACTCAGGCCCACCTGGAACTTGTTAGTACCTGTATCCCACTCCCACAAGCACGGCAACATAAGTTTGAGCCCTGCCCTCAGTGTGCTTGAACAGATGTGCATTTACACACACACACACACACACACACACACACACACACACAAAAGAAACCCACAGCTATCGCCAGTACCTACAGCAGGCCTGCACAGAAGAAGGGCTATTTCTCCAAGCGTCTCAGTCCACTAGCTATTTATTTTGTTATTCAGGCAGTCACCCCAAATTGCTTGGCGGTCCACTGGTGAACCATGATCAATGTCTTGCCCAGCCCAGGTCTACAGGGACACTTCAAACTGTGATCAACAAATTACCAGAGGCTTAGTGTATTCTAGCAAAACAGTTAAAAACTTTTAGGAGAACGAGTTTTAGAGAGGCCCCCTCTGCTCCCCCACCCCAACACACACACTTTCCTGAATTTTATCTCCAGGAGCCCTAACACATTCCCATTGGTAGTGCGAAGGGGAATGTAAACATTTTCAAATATGCCTGGAGTATTCTGATCTCCTCAGTAAAGCATGCCCTCAGGAGAAATTGTTTAACTAAGTATAACCAAATGGGGTTTTCCAGAATATAACCAACCCCAGGGAAGGGAAATACCCAACCTTAGCCCACTTTAGCCTTTGACATGGGGGAAGGGAAATACCGAACTCGGGCTGAGACTTAACAATACGATTATAGAACTCTTTCCCTCCTTGAAAATATGTCAATAAAAAATACTCCAGCTGACATGCAGAGAAAAAAGAGAATGAAAAAGACAGAACAGACAATTCAATAACTGTGGGACAATTACAAAAGGTATCACATACTTGTTAAGGGAATGCCAGAGGGAGAAGAAAGAAAGTAAAAGAGGAAATATTTGAAGTAATAATGACTGAGAATTTTCCAAAACTAGTAACAGAAACCAAACCACGGATTGAGGAAGCTAAGAAAATACCAAGCAATTCAAATACCCCCAAATCTACACCTATGCATGTCATAGTCAAACTGCAGAAACCCAAAAACAAAGGGAAAAATTTGAAAGAAATCAGCGATTTAAAAAATCCACTTTATCTGTAGAGGAACAAGGACAAGAATTATACCAGACATCTGTTCAGAAACTCAGGAAGCAAGAGAAGAGTACAGCGAAATATTTAAAGTGCGGGAAGAAACCCCACCCACTTAGAATTCTGTACCCCTGAAACGCTCCTTCTCAGACAAGCAAAAATCAAGGAAATGTGTCACTAGCAGACCAGCTTTGCAAGTAACATGAAGTGAAATTCTTCAGGAAAAAAAAAAAAAAAAAAACAAAAAAACGGAAAATGACACAGGTCAGAAACTCAGATCTACATAAAGGAAGGACAAGTATTAGAGAAGGAATAAACAAAGTCAGCCAAGAGCCCCACTCCCACGAAGCGGCAGGAGACCAGGAACCCAATGTCACCTCCTGTTGTCACTACCACTGCCAAGTTAGAGCTCCATGATGTTGCAGTTGCTGAAACTGCTCTGCCTGAGTAGGAACCCAGAAACTTCCAGAAACTCTGTCATCAGAAGGCAACAAACAAACCAAAAATAACCTCTTCAGACCCATCGGTCTCCCACAAATAACCAGAACAGTCTACCCTTTTGGCTACTCAGCACTCTTCTCATCATTACCAAAGTTCCACGTAACAAGAACAAGAGCAACACCGTGTACCTGCCTAACAGCAGGAAATTATTGAGTTAAGATGAAAATATTCTCACCCTCTTTCTAAAAACAGAAGGTTCAAAATCCTATCCATGACCATACCCACATCTGAGAGACGTTAATTCCTCTTCTAGTTCAGTCACAACGCCCCCAGGTATGCTTTAATCTCAAAACGAAAGCATAAAGTTAACAGCCCCCACAAAATCGATAGATTAACCAATACAAGAGAGAGAAGAGAGAAAGGAAACTCAAATCACCACCAACACTCCTTACATAAAACACGAGAAAGAGAGAGGAGGAAAATAATTGATTTTATACACATAACAAGTGTCGTGGGTTGAACTGCACCCCCCACAAGGATAGGGTCAAGTCCTAACCCCTAAAATCTATGAATGTGAATTCCCAAATAAGGTCTTCGAAGAGGTAATCCAATTAAGATGAGGTCACACTGGACTAGTATCAGTGACTCCGAAGACTACTGTTGATAAGAAGCAAGAGATTGGGAGAGGGGAAGACAAGGGAGGCAGAGACACGAGCAAGGCAGCTACAGGCCAAGGACTGCTGGCGGCCCCAGAAACCGGAGGAGGCAAGGAAAGATGCTCCCCCAGAGCCTTCAGGGGGAGCACGGCCCTGCTAACACCTTGGTTTCAGATCTAGCCACTGAGAACCTTGAAAGAATAAATTTCTCACTTCAATGACAACAAAGTCATACTGACTTAATAATTTTGTAAAAGCCCCCTCCTGATCCCCAGGCACATTGAGGTAGGAGCCCAGAAGCACGTGGACACCCTGCTTAAGCTTTAACTTGGAGCTAGTTTCAGAGGGACTGCATTGTGCTTTTCATCACCCCGATATGTTGTAACCTGACTTGGTGTCAGTACACTCCTCAATTACATGTCTAATTTCAGGTACGTTCTTAGCCACTGTGATGTTTAAAACTCAAGATGAAATAATTCAAATGTTTTAAGAGTATTCAATTCTCTCTAGGCATTTATCTGAACAATTCATTCTTTTTTTGTTGGTTTTTTGTTTGTTTTGCTTTCTGGCTTATCTAATTCTTACGTGTACTAGTCAGGGTCCTGGCAAGACACAAGTGACACAGTAACATTAGGATAATTTGAGGAGGTGTGAAGAACAAGAGATCCCTCAGAACCCTGGGACCCATTACAGCAGAGTCATCATCACCTTTGAGACCAAAGGGACGGATGACATTTAAATGGAAGACTATATCTGAAAACAAGTATTTGGATCCTACCAGGTGGTGGAATGCAGGGTGTAGCTGCAGGGAATGGAGTAACACACACTCTCCTCTCCTCATGGGACTTCACAAGCAGGTGGGAGACATAGACACTCAACAAATGACTATGCAAATAAATAGCACAGTTGGTGGTTAAGTTCCATGAATGAAAAGGAGATGAGACTCTGAGAGATTTCAGCAGAGGGCTGGGAGCTGGTTTACTCATCAGGGAAGACTTTCCTAAGAAGGGGTGTTTGAGCTGAGAGCTATGGGATGCGGAGGGGTCCCCTGTTGCGGGCGTGGGCAGGGGGGGATGTGTGTGAGATGGTGGGGACAGTGTACAAAGTTGGACAATTAATTTCACGAACTCATCCTAGAAAAATTGCTGTGTACCTCATTGCTGAATGTCAATCACCACGCTCAACTTCAAAGTACTCCCCTTGGGAAGCTATGCACCAATGCAGAGTCTAGTCCTCCATCCAAAGCAGTTTTGGAACTCTTTTTCTGGAATGGCCATCAGAGCTGTTGTCGTCCCCCAAATCTGACAATTAAGTTTGCAAACTTGCCACCGTGCGCTTACCTTGGCAGCACTATACAAACAACTCAGTGAGGTGACATAGTCTTGGCGAGGTACTATGACAGCTCTGACAGCAGTTTCAGAAAGAGTTCCAAAATGGCTTTGAAGGGTGGACTAGGTGCTGGCATCGGTGCAGAGCTTCCCAAGGGCAGTCCTTCGAAGGTGACCGTAGTGATATTCAGCAATGAGGTGTGCAGCACTTTTTCTAGGATGAGTTTGTGAAATTGATTGTCTGACCTCGTGTGTGGAGCCCCTGACCTTGGAAAGGCTTCAGAGCATTAAAGACTACAAGAGGAGCCCAATGTGGTTGAAACTTCTCCCACAAGGGACGAGGGAGGGACATGGAGTGGAAAGTGGGGAAAGTCCAATTTATGCTGGGTCTCCAAGGCTGGGGTAGGAATTTGGAACCCACTTGAAGAGAGAGAAGTGACAGAAGGATTTTAAATGGCGATGCCAGGATCTGCGAGCATTTCTAAAAGATACTTGAAGACAAGGGCTGCCTGGTAAACCTTAAACAGAATTGGTGTTTAACATATTGGCTGAACTGCATTTCAGTGTTGAGATAAAGGTGTTTCAGAAATTGTATTTAGTAGTAGAAACTATGGAGAGCGTGTGGAATTGAATTTGAGACAAAGCAATGGTTGCTTTCCCTCTAGAAATCTGTTTTCTCTGATTACCATATGTCAGGGTTACATAAAATGAAAAAAGATGCAATTGCCTAAAATAGCAAACTAACATCAGCATACAGAAAATGTTAGTTTTCAGTACTTGTTAAAACTATCGCTGTTGAAATCAGGCTGCCTGAATGTGAATCCTGCGTTACTACTTTCTAGCTGTGGGTCCTTGGTCAAGGTACGTAGCCCCTCTGTGCCTCAGTTTTCTTTTCTTTAAAGGGGGATTGTAATAGTATCTGTTTCATCTCTGTGGTGAATTAAGGGAAAGCATGTCAGAGACCGTCAGGCCCAGACTTAAGTGCTACTCAACATCACCTGTTCTTAACTGCATACAAGTTTTAGGGTGCATATAAAAAGGTGTTTTCCCCAACTGTAAAACAATTAGCTCTTCAAAGTGTTCCTGTTTCCTGATTCTTAACAGTGGTTGTTGTTTACGTGCTTATGGTTATACAATGGCCATATGACTTTTACAGAAATGTTTAAGGTTTGGTTGGCCTTCTTACACCAAGCAATAAGATCTCTCCCCAATATTAAATTGTTCTTCTGATATGTTTTGGATAACGCACTTTAAGAAAGATTTGAAGCTAACAAGAAGATGGCACCTAATTTTTCTTGATTTCCAGATCATTAGAGATATTACTGAACTTGTGTGGGGTTCGCATGAGGGCATAAGTCTTTTTTATGTCCTCTTACCCAACTCTCAAGTTGCAGAAAGCCGTGCATTTTAATCTTTCCCCACTCTCCCCCCATACATTCTTAAGTGATAATATGCACATTAGTGCATGAATGTTCCCACAAATTTATTATTATAGGTCATGTAGGTTAAAGTTATCCCTTAGCTCAGTAGCTAAGATATTCATTTTCTTTCTCTTAGCTGCAAAAAAAGACTTCTGATCTGCTGGTTTCATAAATCATTCTCCAACTAGCCTGTGACAGACAAAAATCAAAGAACAAGTTAGCACTGAATCGGTTACAGGTTAGAAATCAGGGGACAGCAGGCCCCATTGTTTCTTCCCTAATGTACCTCCAACATGCACTGCTGTGCATGGGCGAGCACGCCCATACTTGTTGACAGAATTATTTTTAGAAAGTGATGCCTTCCCATTTATAAAACCCAGAGAGAGGCAGCACGATGTGTATGTAGGCTGCAGTTCTCAGCCCCAGCTGCAAACCCAAATCACCTGCAGAGCTGTTAAAAATCTGCAGATGCCCTGCTCTCACCCCGGCCCAATGGTTCTCAGCCTGGGCTTCACCTGTGAATCGCCAGGGGAGTTTTTGAAAACCAGGATTTCTTCCAGGCAGCCCCACCCAAACAGCTGCATCAGAATCTCTGGGGCTGGGGCCTACAGAGAGGCATTGCTCAATCAGCTCTCCGGGTATTCTAATAGACTCTCAGTAACTGGAACTCAAGCAACCGGCAAAACACTCCAGCAACCAGCCCAAAGCATTTTGCCGGTTGCTTGAGAGTTTTGCTGGTTACCTGCAAGTGCCAGGTACATTTACCCAGCATCTACCAATCCCCATAGATGCCGGTTAACTGAGCTTCTAGTGTATGTAGCCAGGCCTGAGAACCACTGCTCTAGATGGATTGAATTCACTTACGTACTTAACAAATGTGCCTGACTGCTACTATGTGCAAGGCCTCACTGGCAACGTGACAGTTAAGGAAATAATCACCCCCTGCACTGCTGGGCTAAGAAATCTGAGTCAAGATGTTCAGGGGTCGGGCCTGAGCTTCTAAAATGTCTAAAGCTGATCAGCCAAGATTGAGAATCACGGAGTAGTAGAAAGAGCATGTAGCTGGAGAGTGGTATTTGAATCTTGGTTCCTCTGCTTATTGGCTGTTTGATCTTCGCTGAGTTATGTAACTGTTCTAAGCCTCTGCTTCCTTATCTTTAAAAGGGTGGAAAGCAAATCTTTCACTCTTAGGCTGTGAGTTTTAAATGGAAAAAAAAAAACAACTCGGTAGAATCTTGGTGCAGCAGCAGCTAGTACCTGCTAGGCAGTCAATAAATGTTCGTTTTCCTCTTCCACCTCCCCTTTTATTTCTCCCATTGTCCTTAAAGCAATGTGTGTGCTAAGTACAAGTGATGTACAATTGAAATATGAGGCGCTGGTACCGGCTTTCCAGGAGTTATGATGTAATAAACAATTAGAGAGCGGCGGCATCACACATAAGCTATTCCTACGTGTGTGCTCTCAGCTACTTTTATTGCCGCCGAGGTTCTGGACGGAGAGAAATAACCACTGAGAATCAGGAGCCAGAAGCTTCCTCAAGAGGAAGAATTTAAGAGGAAGGTAGATTTTGCCAGAAGAGGAATGGGGGGGGGTCTTGCAGTCTGAGGAAACAGCAGAGCAAGGGTAACCTCTAAATGATAACCTGAAGGTAGGTCGTGTTGAAAGACAACACACATCTTTCAAACACTATCTGACACGTGTCTGTGCACGGCATTAATCAAGAAAGTGAAGGTTACCTTTATATCAGTGTGAACGGATAATTACGTATGAGTTCCATGTGTGTAAGGACATATATGAGGTTTGTTTTTAACGACACATGCATTTGTTTTAATGCTTTTCCTCCGTATGTTATTTAGAATAAATTTGCCCGCGTCTGTCTGTTTTTCCTTGCATTCTCCTTGGGGGGGGGGGGGGGGTACCAGCAGGCCTTCTTAGAAATCCCTCACTGGCTTCACCAGTAACAATGAACTCCCTCAGCAAGAAGAACAAAGAAGTGAATCAAGATGACGTCATCCTTCTGAGAGTGAATTTTCATTCAGTTTCACATTCAGGTCCTGCCGGAGGTTCGTCCGGAATAGGCAGTCCCAGAGCAATTAATTGGAACCGGCCAGAGAGGGAATTTGCTCGAAAGCGAGCGTGCCTGGTGGGGGAGCACCTCGCCGTCGCCGCCTGCCCTCCAGGGCCGGGGCCGGGCCTCCTCGGCCGCCCGGGGACCGTGGCTGACAGCCTAGCCCTCTGCCGAGGGTGCTTGGAATGACCTACTTTGAAAGCGGTGCGAACTCGGCCGAGTGCCAAGGAGCTGAGGTGCGAACAGGCCTGTCCCGAGGGCTCCTGGCAGAAGACAGTAGGTTCTCTGGGAGCGTCTGGTTTTGTTTTGGGGGGGTGGTTGCTCTTTTTTTTTTTTTTTTTAATTATTATTTCCAGAGCCTGGATGTTAACAATTCATCTTTAGGCTCCTGGAGTGCGGGCTCTTGATTGGCTGGGCCGGCTGTTACATCAGACACGGGCAGCGAATCAGAGCAGGGCTGCCCGTGTCCCGGCTGCAGACGGCTGGGGTGGTAAACGAGCAGGAGCGCGAGGTTCAGCCCCAGCGCTCGGCTGCAGCCGGGGAATGCCCTTTTCCGGAGCGAGGCTGAACGGGCGCCGCGGCTGGAGGCTGAGTCACGGACCGAGGCCCGCACCTTGGCCCCCACGTGGAGCCTTGGCTCCGCCTCCCCTCCGCCAGTTTCATTTTCCCCCCGAGTAGCTGGCTTTCAAAACCAACATGGATGTCCCTGGGCCGTCTGAAAGGGAGAAACCAGGAGAGAAGGGGGCAGAAATGTTGGGGATTACATAGTCCCCACCACTCTAAATTATACCTTAAAATAATCTCTATTTCCCCTTATCTTCAGCACTGCCCACGGGCCGGCTCTGAATGTAGGGAAATTATCTGCACCCGTAAATCCTCTTTAAAATAACTCTGCGAAAGCAGCTACCCTGAATTCTGACTAGGTGAATTCCAAGTGTTTACCCTCTGATAGGACTTTTCTTAAGACGACGTATTTGTTTATACAAATAGGAAGAGAACAAGAGCTGGTTTATCAACTTTTCCCTCAGAATACTTAGCGCATGATCATTCATCTTTGTTGAATCAGCTTGGGCTGGTATTAAATAGCAAGGAAGAGAGAAATTTTATTTTACAGTAACTCAACATTTGAACCGAAAAGAGAATACTCAGTATTTATCTGAAAATTCCATTTAAAATTATATACATATAAGAATTTTGATCTCTTACTCAGAAAACTTCTTTTCTTGTTTAAATAAATGTTTCGAAGCGGTGAAGACATTGTTTTTTCTATGATTCTCTACCCTGAAGTCCTCTCAGTTGCTCAGGATTCCAGTGAAACCCACCACCTTCAGTTTTCTCCCCAGCATTCTGGTCTTTTTCAAACCTTGGTTTATGAAATACAGCCAAGGACTCAAGAAAAATCTCCTGAAAAGGAACTCTCACTGCTGGTGAGGACACAGACTGGTACCACTGCAATGGAGGGCAGTATGGAAGTTCCTCAAAAAATTAGAATAGAGTTACCATCTGTCCCGCCAATCCCCCTTCTGGGTATCTACCCCCCTAAATCTGAAAACTGTAGGCTGCAAAGATAAGTGCACCCCTGTGTTCATCGCAGTACTATTCACAGTGGCCAAGTCATGGAAACAACCAGTGTCCTTTGATAGATGACTAGATAAAGAAGCTGTGGTACATATACACAATGAAATAATACTCAGCTATAAGAAAAGATGACATAGGGCCATTTAGAATAAAATGGGTAGAACTTGAGATCATCATGCTAAGTGAAAAAAGCCAGGCAGAAAAAAGCAAGAACCATATGACTTCAATCAGATGTGGAATATAAAACTGAAAGCCACAAAGAAGCAAAATCTCATGGAGACAATCAATAGTTTAGTGGTTACCTGAGGGTAAAGGGTGGGTGTTGGAGGAGGTGCAAGAGGCACTCAACTATATGGTGATAGAGAGCTGACTCTGGGTGGTGAACACATAATGCATCACATGGACGATGGACTGTAGAACTGTACACCTGGAACCTATGTAATTTTTACTACCCAAGTCACCTCAATACATTTAATAATAAAAAACAATGAGAAACTCTCCTGAAAGAAAGGCCTAGCACCTCACACAGCAGCCCACGTTTCCAAGTGTTTACTAAGTTGATGAATGTTAGTTAACGATGAGCGATAACTTAAATATAGAATTATCATCCTGAAATACAATGCATGATTCTTCACATAAATGCGCAGTTGATAGCACATTGGTCAATGTTGACAAAAACATGCTATAAGGGTTTTGAATGCGTGATTTTCTTTTAACTTAACCTGAAGCATGTGAAATCTGTTCCATGTAATATAGACTCAGTGCTGTTGTACTGGCTCCCTCCCACTTGTTCGGTGGACAAGTTACATGGAGGAAATGAGAAGAAAGAGAGGAAAAGTGACGGAAATAGAACACGAGTTTGACACAGAACAGTTGCTGGCTACGTTCATGATACGGGCCCGAGCCGACCCTTACATCATCTCTGGCAAAGCATCCATCTCTTTCTTCAGTCTAACTCCTTGGGCCTTCTGGCTGGCAGATGTATGTATGGAAGCTACAATAGAGCCCACAATTTTTATCAGCAGGATCACTCACACAGCCTTACCCTGCAGTGGGTTTTAATTTAAAAACGTGGTTTGTGCCCAAGACTTAGTGGCCACCAGATAAAAGTGACCCAGATTCCACTGGTGGGGCAACAGGTGAGAGGGGAGACCAAACGCTAGGAGGAGAATTGCCCTTTTAGTGCAGGCGTGGAGCAAAGCATTGAGGAGAGAAAAACTCAGGTCGGGAGTGAGGAGGCCATGTGTCTGCTCATGTCCTAACCTGGACTGTTGTCATCGTGATGGAGCAGAGCTCTGTCAGCAGCAGAACCAGACGGGGTGGAGAAGGTGGATGTGGCTGAGTAGATGAGGCATATTTTTTCCCCAAAAGAGTTTAAAGTGACTTTTGTTTTCATTTTACAGGCTACGTAAAGTGCTGCAGGCTTTGTGAAGTTATCGCTCATCGTTAACTAACATTCTTCAACTTAGGAAACACCTGGAAACATGGGATGCTGTGTGAGGTGCCCCTCGAAGGAGGCTGGCAGCCCTAAAGGAATAATGGAGGAGCAAAGAGGAGAAAGCCTCTTTGTGCTGTCCGTTCGGTGCCTCATCTTCCTCCCCTTTTCCTCAGGAAGCTTTGTGAACGTTTCTGCTTAGAGCAGCTGCTGCCGCGTCCACCCGATTAGCCACAAGAATAACAAATACAAAGAGGAAGGGAAGAGGGTAAGGAAGGCGGGAAGGTGTGGAACTCCGGGCGAGCCACAGGATACTTGAGCATGTCACACTGTGTACCCATCCTCTGCCTGACGAAGAGACAGCCCACCTGCTACTGAAAAGTCCCTCAGCTTCCATTTTCCCTCTATCCTGAACTTCTTCCAACTTTGGAGGAGAGACAATGGGCCCAGAAGTTTGCAAGTGGCTGGCTGCCATCCCCTCTGGCGTCCAGGCAGCTTGGCCTGCTCAGTCCTTCTCTCTCCCTCTTTTTTTCCCCTCTCTGTCCTACACATTAGCTATTTAAAGAACCACATTGAAGTAAGTGGTAGTCAAAGGAAATGACAGAGAAGAAAAATTGTCATTAGCGATCATAGTGATTGGGCAAGAGCAGGACTTGGGCAAGAACATTCCATCACTTCTAGGGGGGGGCTCCTATTCAGATAGAACCCCATGATCAGGAAGGAAATGATTCCCATGTCACATCTGGGCTGCACATTTTGTGAAGCCTTCCAAAGAACTAGGAGAACAAACCTGAAACATGTTTGGGGAAATGACTGTGATTAGATTTTGCTTTCTGTCTTCCATACAGGAAGCTCCTTAGTTGGCAGACAATATAGTGTTGTCAAATTTTCACTGGGGTAGACAAGAACGATATCTCCTGGTCTCTAGCTCCCAGGAATAAGCATAAGGGAAGGTAAGAAGCTATACACATGCACAGAAATAGGAAAAACATATGTATTAATGTTGCAAGGTCTCATTCACAGAAGCAGGTAATGGAGTACAAATAGCAGGTGATCTTGAGAGGGACTTACTACATATTTGCTGGTGAAGAGCTCTGGTTTAGCAAGGAATTCTGTTTAGTGCCGTGAACATCAGTTGGAAAAACTGGTCCCTGTATTGCAAAGGTGGACACTACATCGTCATGGGAAGGCTGCTCATTTCATCCTGCAGAGAGGAAAGAATAAGCTAAAGCCTGGTCCCCAGGTATCGGAGCTGCAGGAAAGTGATTTTCTGTGCGGAGTTCTGCTGGCACTCTGCATAAATATGAAATCAGCAACACACCGCTCACATGGAACTCAGCATCGAGAAGAAGCTCACATTGTGCTTTAAGCCTCTTAGTGATAGAAGTCATGGGGTTAAAGTTTGTTCCTGCAGTTTTCTCTGAAACATCTGTACAATTACAGATGGGGATGAAGGTATATTCCACGGGGATCGTTGTTAATTGAAAATGGGATTGGAGAACTAATGGTTCAGTGTGTAAGGCTCCCTCCCTCACTCCATCCCAACCACATACATACAGACAAAGGGGACCCAAAAATACCAGAATTCATTTACAAAAATCGTGTATTTATTCTTACATGTTTAAACTTCAGTCTCCTTCAACGTACTTCTCGTTCGATGCACTACACCCATCGAGATGCTCTTTGCACCGCTCAAAACAGATTTTGAACTCATCAATTTTGATTTCTTCTAGTGTTTCTGCCGTTCTTTTGGTTTCACCTCTTGCACATCGGCAACACTTTCCCCACTGAGAAGATTTTTTTCATCTGGGGAAAGAAAAAGTCACTCAGGGTGAGATTGGGTAAATGGAGGGGCACGGGAGTCACAGTTTTGGTCAAAAACGACCAAACACTCAGCGCGGTGTGGGCAGGTGCGCTGTCATGCTGCACCTTGTTCGTGTAAGTCACCCCTCATGAAATGGGCAAACATGTTCAAAGAGTCTCAAAAACAAACAAACAAACAAAAAAACCATTCACTGAGGGCAAAAGCAGCCTCTCACAACAATACTGGCAGAACCCTCACCTAGTGGGGGAAGCCTGCACAAGGGGCCCGCCCCCCAGAAGATTAATTCTGGTTTGTTTTTTATTTTTTTCCAGTCCCCCTTTGTATGAGTTTCTACTAGCAAGTACTGCAAAAAAATTTTTAAGATAAGAACTACCTTTTACGTTCACATTCATTGTCAACTTTATTATTTGCTGTGTCTCAACAGTGTGTGACTCATTCCAACTAACAGCCCCCAGAAGAATACAGAAGAAAGGTGAAGAAAATTCCATTCAATAAAATTACTACTGAGCACTTACTATGTGTGGCACTACGAGGCCAGCATCCCTAAAGAGGGTTCAATCCAGTGGACTACGGAATGCAGACAGACAAATAACTATAATAGGGGCAGAGTAGGGTCAGTATCTTACCAAAGCTGGTAAAAATGTGGAGCACTAGGGAGATGGCCACTTGAAAAAGGTCAGAAAAGTTTTCATAGAGAAGATGGTGATGGGGTAAAGTGTATGTAAGGAGGGTGTCAGCGGGGTGTTCCCTGCCATTAGGATGTAGGTCAGACTGGCCTGAACCCCACTCCACACCCCCTAGAAAATCCAGTCCCCTCTTTACTACATTCTCATTGGCTTTTCTGCTCCCCTCTAATTCTTTCATCATTCATTTATTCTCTCTGCTGAAACTCCATCTCTTTCCTTAATTTTCCCTAAAAACCACTCACACGGAGGCTTCCTAAGATATAGTTATACTGAAGATATTGAGGAGACAGCGTTACAGCTCAGTAACATGCACATCTTACATGCAAACATGAGTCACCCCTGTTCTTAAACATCTCGCAGGTGCCCCACCTTGTTGCTGGCTCTCTTCCTCTTCTCTTCTGGGGAGGGGGCGAGAGAGGATCAAAAAAGCCTAATTTTCCTTCGTTTTCTTTCTTTTTCATTTCCTTAAACCCAGGGATTCATCCTATTTTAGTCTATGCTCTTCCTTTAGACTGTAGATTGGGGCCTACTCTGCCCAACAACATGACCCATGGATGTATTATTTTCTTAAAGACTGGTTTGTGCCCCCTCTAAGATGAATTCTGGTGAATATACCTTCACGTTGAACTTGGTACAATAGCGACGTGGTGCTGGATGATGAGAATGTTCAGTAGGGTCATAAATGATGAATTCTAAGAGATTTTTCAAATCCCTGAGTCTCATTTTACAAGGAAGAAAACTGAGGCTCGGGCCTGCTCAAGGGTATGAATCAATTGTAGAAGAAGACTGCCAGTTTGGTATTTCTTTTCCCTGATGGCGGTGGCAGGAGAGTTTGGGGGGACATCATGATGAAGGTATAAGATTGAAAAACAAGGTATTTATTATAGTGTGGTTAGGAATGCCATAGGGTGGCAAAGGTGTTAACTCGTCACTAAGGTGTGCGTAGTAAAGGTAACTTCTTTATTTTCTCATAAATGACCTCACAAGCTATCTCTCCCACCCCATTGGGCAGTAGCAGCAACTTATAATTTTCAAATAACAATATTTCAGTGTCTTCCAGATTAGTTGCTCTGCATTGTCAACACAGCCGATTCAAATTTCAACGTCGTATTAGAGTGGGCTGACCAGGCTCCAGGGAAACTCACAGTCTCAGCTATATCAGGCTCTTGTGGGAGAGGAGAAGGGTCCTGTGGATTGTCATTGGACTCCTGGAAAGTGGTGAAACTGGGCTATGGCACGCACTGGTGACCTCGAAGGCGCAGCTAGTCTGGCCTTTGAAGGTGATGTGCTGGCACCAACTCCTTGAGCATGTCACCCTTGGCTGAAATCTTCAGCCATTATGGCCTCTTTGTCCCAAACCATTGGGGCCTTTGAGCCATCCAGATAATATAGAGAATACAAAGGATTCGCTGTGTTGAAGTGCTCTATCTGACATCTAACCATGTTTAAGTTCATTATTTTTAGTTTGAGATAATTGTACATTCACATGCAGTTGTAAGAAATAATACAGAGACCAGAGACCCCATTTACCCTTTACCCAGTTCACTCCAATGGTAACATCTTGCAAAGCAGAAGTGCCCTATCACAACCAGGATATTAATATTGATACAATCAAGGTACAGAATATTTCCATCACCACGAAGACCCTTCATGTTGGTCTTTGATAGCCACACAGGACCCTCTCTCACCTTCACTCCCTCCTTGGCCCTAGCAAACACTAAGTGGTTCTCCACTTCCATGATTTTGCAATTTTAGGTATGTTACATAAATGGAATCATATAGTATGTAACCTCTTGGGATTGACTTTTCTTTAACTCAGCAGAATTCTCTGGACACTCATCCAGGCCATTGCCTATGTCAAGAGTTCATTCTTCTTATTGCTAAGTAGTATTCCTTGGTACGGACGTACCACAGTTTAACCACTCACCCTCTGAAGAATGCTCAGGTTGCTTCCAGTTTTTGATGATTATAAATGAAGTTACATAAACATCTATGTACAGGTCTGTGTGTGAACATCATCTTTCATATCTCTGGGATGAATACTCAAGAGTGCAGTATCTGGGTCATGTGGTAGTTGCATATTTATTTTTTAAAGCAACTGCAAACTGTTCTGCAGAGTGGTTTTACTCTTTGAGGTTACATTTTCACCAGCAATGGGAGAGTGACCTAATTTCTCCACACCCTCCCCAGCTTTGGGTGGCATCACTATTTTCTATTTTAGTTATTCTGGCGGGAGCGGGTAGTGATATTTCATGGTTTTAATTTGCATTTTCCTAATGGCCAATGATGTGGAACATCTTTTCATGTGCTTATGTGCCATCGGTATTTCCTCTTTGGTGAAATGTCTCTTCATGCCTTTTATCACATTCTAATTGGATTGTTTGGGATTGTTTTACTGTTGAATTTTAGAGTTCTTTATATGTTCTAGATACTAGTCCTTTGTTCGATATGTGGTTTCCAAATATTTTCTCACAGTCTGTATCTTGTCTTTTCATCCTCCGAACACGATCTTTCACAGACCAAAAATTTTAATTTTGATGAAATCTAATTTATCAAATTATCTTTTTATGGACTATGTTTTTGGTAGGAAGTCTAAGAATTCTTTGCCTAATCCTAGATTCCAAAGATATTCTCCCTTTTTTTTTTTTTTTTTGCTGAAAGTATATAGGCTTATGTTTCATGAATCATAGTTGTGATTCATTTTGAGTTAATTATTATATAAGGTCAAGGTTCAATTTTTTTTTTTTTGGTCTATAAATATCCAATTATTCCAACACTATTTGTTGAAAATTGGCTCACTATTCCTCCATTGACTCACTTTTGCACCATTGTCCAAAGTTCATTGGACAAGTGTGTGGGTCTATTTCTGGGTTTTCTAGTCTATTAATATAGTGGACTATACAGTGATTGATTTTTCAATTATTGGATCAGACTTGCATCCTTACCTAGTCATGGTGTATAATTCTTTGTATGTATTGATGAATTCTATTCGCTAATATTTTGTTAAAGATTTTTGCATCAATATTTATGAGAAATATTGATCTGCAGTTTTCTTATATTTATACTGTCTTTGTCTAGTTTGCCATGAGGATGCTACTAGCTGCATACAATGATTTGGGAAGTGATTGCTCTTCTTTCTTTGTAAGAGATTGTGTAAAATTGGTATTAATTCTGCTTTAAATCTTTGGTAGAATTTTCCAGTGAAGTCATCTGATCCAGGGGAATTTTTAAATTAAAATTTGATTTCCTTAATGGTGTTAGGGTTGTTCAAGTGATGTATTTTACATTTGATAGGGTGTGGTAGCTTGTGTTTTTATAGGAATTGGTCCATGAACCTATATTGTGAAGCATATGTGTATGAAATTTTTTGGTAGAATGCCCTTATTATTTCACTGATGTCCTCAAGTTCTCTGGTGATACCTTCTATTTCATTCCTTGGTTGTTTGTGTTTTCTCTCCTTTTTTCTTTGTCTTTCATGCTAGAAGTTTGTCAATCTTACTAATCTTTTGAAAAATCAGGTTTTTGTATCATTGATCTTTTTTCCCAGTGTTTTCTGTTTTAATTTCATTGATTTCTGCTTTTCTCTTCATTATTTCCTTCTTCCGCTTGCTTTGGGTTTGAATTGCACAATGGAAGGAATTGGTGAGCCCAAGTTCCATGGTCTGCAATTTCCACTTGCCCTCGTGCTGCTAGCCTTCCCACTGTGCTTATGGTCAGCGCTCTCATTCCTCACGGCAATCACCACAGCCACCTCCTTCAGTCCCCTTTCCTGATGTCTCCCCACCTAGCACACTCTTGCCTGCTACTTCACTGAGAAAATGGAAGTCATCAGGTAGGACTGACTCTATACCTGCAATCTTGCACACATCTGTACACATTCCTACTCCCGTTCCACGACCAAGGATGAAGTTTCTCCTTCTAAAGTCAATACCTGAGTCTGAGCTATGTCGCCCCTCATGGCCTGCACCCTCAGTAACCTTATTCATCAATTATTGCCTCTCTTCTAGTTCATTCCAACATCATCCCTCCTAAAAGCTGGTCTTTCATCATTTAAAAAATCCCTTGTGCTTCCCGTCTCATTACTTTCCTACTTCTCTTCCCCACTTTGAGGCCCGGATTCTCTAATGTGGTTTCTATACTAGCTGTCTACAATTCCTGTCATCCTAGTCCCTCCTCAGCTGACAGCAGTCTAATTTCTGCCCTCACAAGGTGTAAGCAATTCTTGCCAAGATCTCCAAAGGCATTTATTGCTGAAGCCAGCAGACACCTTTCAACCTTATCTTCCCTGACAATTTTATCGTTTTTGCACAACAGAACAGTATCTCCTTTGTGAAAACCTCCCTTCTCTTGGCCTCTGCAGCTTTCCCTTAATCTCTCTGGCTACCCTCGTGGGTGTCTGTCAAGTTTCCCCTTTCTCAGCCAGTGTTCCCTGGTTTAGGCCCACGTCTCCTCTCTCTTTACACACTAAACCTGGACACTCATCCAGTCATTGACTCCTCCCTCTCCGTTGTTTCCTGTAGCTAATACATCACCACATTCTTCATTCTGCTTCCATGGTAGATTGGTCAGCTCGAGCTGCTGTAACAAAATACCACAGACTGGGTAGTTTAAACAAAATATTTATTTTCTCAGGTCTGAAGCCTTGAAGGCCAAAATCAAGGTGTCAGCATGATGAGTTTCTGGTGAGGACTTTCTCGTAGGCTTGCAGAGGACCACCTCGTGATGGTGTGCTCACCTGGTCGAGAAAGAGTGTAAGCTCTCGGGCATCTCTTTTTATAAGGGCAATAATCCCATCATGAAGGCCTCACTCTCTTCACCTCACCTAAACCTAATTATCTCCCAAACACCCCATCACCCAGTATCTTGTTTGCCATGTATAATGCACATCCCCCGCTCCCCAAATTTGTGAGGGAAACGTAAGGATGCACATTATGCATGGCTAGTACTAATTCCTTATCCATGTAAATGTTTTTAATTCTTTTATTTATGCTTATAAATTAAAAGTGTTCCATAAAATTTCTTGTACCATAATGTTTAAAAATAAATGCTAAAATTCCTTTATAATACAAAAATAACAAGTACCGAAATATAAACAAAAAGACATTTGAATTAAAAAATTAAAACGAGAGATTTATTCCCTGGAAGTTTGGGCCAAAAACATGGGTGACCACTATACACGGGAGCGCATTATACATGGCAAACTACGGTATCACACGGCGCCTTAGGGCTTCAGTTTGAATGGGGGCGGGGGTTGCACAAGGTACTCCATAGCACACTGCTCTGCAGTTCCGCTGCCTTGTCCATCTCTACTTTGCTCCTCAGAGCCATTTCCCATACTGCAGCTGGACCACCATACCTGAGACCGAAATCAGGCCTCCTCGCTTTCTTGCAAAAGGTACTTGAGTACTTTCTGCTACACCTTCTGTGAAATCTACACACGTTGATATAATAGCACAGAAATCCCTCCACGTTTGGGCTCCTGCATATCTCTCTGACCCAATCTCTCTTCCCTCCCCCCTTACATTCAGTGATACCTCCACAGGATAGTATTCAGGGTTTGCTGAACACACCATGCCTATTAAATTCTCCTCATTCTCAGGACTCAACTTAGATGTCACCTCTTTTAACAAGCGCTCCATGATCCCTAGGTTGAATGGGGTGATTTTTCGGCTGAGTGTCTCCAGAGTTCACTGCATTTACTTCTACCATAGCACCGGCCCACTCTGTTGTAGTTGTTTGTCATTCTCTGCCTCCCCGACTTGGCTACAAGCTCCTTGAGGGCCGTCACTGGTCTACACTCCTCTCTCTGTTCCCATTCTGTGGTGCACATCTGAGCACGAGTAGACGCTTCGTGTTTGATTATTATGCAAAGGCAATGTTGTGCACTTCTCCTTTGGTTGACAAGAAAACTCCTAAAGAGAGGGGAAGTTATCACTCAAACAAAGACAAGCTAGCAAGAAGCCCACAAACTAAAGAATGCCACTCTTAATGAGTCAGCTATCAGCCTTCCCAGGCCGAAAAGGTGACCGCAATCAAATTATTTCACTTCTTCGGGTCTTGTCTGGAAAACGAAGAGGCTGGACTAGATCACCTCCTAAGCTTTCCTTCTCATGCTAAGGTTCTTTTCTTCCATGTAAGCAGATCATAAATGTCTGGTTAGAATTTCTCAGAAATCACAAACTTGTGCTCGTTCTGACTCCACCAGAAAAGAATCTGGGGATAGCCTGGATTTATAAAGACCTGAGACAATCAAGGTTCCTCTTTACCACCCCTTCATCTCTTGATGAATTCAACACTAATCAAGCACCAGATGTGTACCAAGCATATCGTGCTTTTCCGTTCAGACATTTCACAAGTGCTGTAAAACAGTAAGTAAAAAGGACAAAATTCCCCGTGAGGACAATTTGACATATAATTTTCCAAAGTTCAGACAGAAGCACTGTGACTTCATAGGGGAAAACTCTATGGAAGGCACTAAGAACAGCTCTCTTCATTTGCATTTAGAAATGGTTATGTAACTATTACATAGAACAAGCATGACTCACAGGACGTAATCCATCATAAAGCAGCAAGCACTTGGAATTTATTCCACAGTGTTAACAGTGGCTCTGCTCTTGGATGAAACTTAGAGCACATTTTTATTCTTCTGGTCACTTTCAGGTACTATACATACTCTGTGGTCCACAATTTCCGCATTTAGGTTCACGTTGTGGTAGAAAACACCAGCGGTCAGTTAGGTGTCTCTCCTCTCCAGCTCCGCCCCCACCAGGCCTGCTGTTGGTTAGCAGAGCAGCCTGTGGTCTCTCTCTCTCCGCCCCACCCCGGCCCCTTTCACTTCTCGGAGACTGGAGGACTGGGAGGAAGATGAGACAAGGGGAGCAGGGAAGTTCTCACTTATCTAGTAGCCTCGTGATGTCCTAGCATCAGAGTCCTCAGGCCTGCTTCTCTGGCTGGTGTTGTGTGAGTTCTTTGGAGGCCACTTTCACCTGGGTCTCCCGGTAGACAGAGCACATCTTAATGGGGCTGATCCCTTCCTCCTCCTCGGACTTCTGGAATCGGGTGCCAACGCTGGCTTTTATGTTCACCGGGTCACCCATGCAGGTGACCCTTTTAGAAAGGATGTGAGATAACACATGCCTGCTTTCTCTTGTGGGTGGCCCAGGTCTGATCCCAGGGGACCATTCACAATTTCTTGGCCCCTGATAGACTTGGGGTGGGGGCGGGGGGGAATGCAGCATGCAGACTGCTCTGTACAAAACAAGCCTCACCTCATGTTTCTAATTCTCATAGGCAATGTACTTTTGATGAGTCTAAGGGGTTGAAAAGCTATATAATCAGATTCTGACAACCCCCTTTGCAAATACGCAAAGTGAGGATCTCATACCTGACTTTAAAATGTGATATTTTAGTGCCTCTACTGAAATTTCCACTCTTTTACAATTCTACCTGCCTGGTGATGCTAGAATAACCAAATTCTGATCACATCTTGGCTCATACTTGCCATGTCACTGTAACAAGTAGCCTTTTCCTTCCCTAGTTTCATCATCTAAGGGAAAGCTAATATCAAGTCTTTGTGTAAATGAAAGTACATACCAAATTTCATCACCACGAGAGTGGGCATTGTAATTGGTTCCTAGTGCTTCCATAACAAAATACCACAAAGTAGGTTATTTAAATAATAGAAACATATCTCACAGTTCTGAAAGCTAGAGTCCCTACTGAAGAGGGATAGTAGGATCACACCCCTCCAAAGGCTCTTCGACAGAATCTATCCTAAGTTTCTCTCCCAGTTTCTGGTGGTCACGGCCAATCCTTGGCATTCCTGGGCTTGTAGTTGCATCATTTCGATTTTTGTCTCTGTTTTCACAAGATCTCCTCCCTGTATATGTCTCACCATGGACTTCTTATAAGAATATCCATCACTGGATTTAGGGCCCACCCTAAACCAGTAAGACATCATCATAGCTCAGTTACATCTGCAAAGACCTTATTTCCAAGTCAGGTCATATTCACAGGATCTGAGTGGATATAGAGTCAGTAAGACACACTATACAACCCAGTACAGGTATTGTAAATTTTTTGTAGAGAGGTTCAGAATCAATGCAGATATGATGCTACATGTTTTTATTCCCAAATAATTTTTTAAAACTAGAGGGACTATGTTAAATTTAGAAAGGCCTGTGGAAATGGGGACCCTTGGGTTTCACTGGAGTGCACTGCATCGCTAGTCATATTCACAGAGGAATATGACAAAGGAGTCATACAAATAGCTTAATAAGCACGAGTATGTACCCTACGAGAGAATCAAAGCAAGCTAATAATAGCTACCCCAGAGATGAGCAAGCGGATGCTTTTTCCACAGCTGAATCCTCAGCGGGATCATGTAGTATTTGTTGATTTTGCCATGTGATTGGTGAAAACAAAAGAGATACAAGGAAGACAAATGACATAATTTGGAGTGGTTTGACGATAACCACACACACTAACATTATAATAGCACTAGTAGCGATGTGTGCCTCCCTATACTCGTATTTACCAACTTTTAAACTTTTGCAACATTCTCCTGGGACTGTTTTTTCCCTTGCACCAGAATTATCTTTTTCCAAAAATTCAAATTGTTGGCTGAAAGCTTGTCCAAATAATCACATAATAGTAGGCATAAAACCAAGAGCAATTTTGATATTCATCAAAATTGGTTTTTTAAAAATAAAATTCAAATGCAGTTTCTTTATGATTTATCAACTGAAGTCTATCCTGAGAAAATTTTGACCATTAGAAAGGTGCAATGAGTAGTTAATGGTAACATGGATTCTACTTCCTAAGCACTTGCTCTTCCCCATATTGGATAACTTCCTTCCAGGAACTTGAATTTTTCTTGGCCAGGACCTCCTTTTGGAAAGTCATCTGTTTATCCAGCCCTGCTAATTCAATGAGACCGGCATGCAGCTTCAAAAACTTGGAGCGATTCTGTTAAATAGCATCATGTATTTCTTCAAAATAACTGTAGACCTTTTGAATGACCACCTTCACCTCTATTTTATATATAACTTCTTTTCTGAACATGGGAAATGCCACTGAGTGCCTTTCTTTGTATGTGCACACGGAGTCCTTGAATACTGATCCATTCCTTCTATGCTATTTCTGCCAAACTCAAACCTTCCTTTGGATAATTGCTTTCTTTATGTGTTACCATGTCTTTATTGCAATTTGTATTGTTTTTTTTTTTTTTTTTTTTTTTTGTAAGACATTTGGATTCTTGTGAAAGTGTTATGTTTGTAAATAATGAAACAACACCCACACCATTACTTAGCTACTGTGGGTGCTGTGACACGGTTTTCTTTCTATTTTCTCTCTTTTATCTCCTTCTTCTTCTTTTTTTAATCCCCATAAAAATAATCCTTAGGAATAGAAATGATGCAACAGTCTTAAGGATATAGGTCAGTGCTTATTAGTAATTAACACAGAAAAATGTTTATTTCAAAATAGGCCTCTATACCGGATTGTTTTGAATTTCATACCGTTTGGCTCTGGCTTAAAACCCAGTAGTGGGTGTGATACATTTTGTATAATGTCCCACGTGGCAGGAAGTATTATAGATCAGTTAAGGTGAAATGGTAGTACGGTAACCAGAGACATTATTGAGCTTCTATATGAATTGGTTTGTTTTCATAAAACAAGACAGGCAACTAAAAAGGTTTTTCTCCACCTTTGAAAGAGGACCAAAAGTACAAGTTACGTAAAACCACTAAATCTGTTTGTAAGCAGTGGTCTTCTAGGACTTGCAGAATTCCTTTTATATAAAGGGCTGCAAGGGCAGTGTTTGGAATGTCAAGTCCACACTGAAACCGTCCTGGGGTCAGAAATGTTAAGAGCGGGAAGGAATGGAGGCCTGCTTCCTTCTATTTCTGCTGGCCTCTTCCTTTTTTGTAGGAGACATTTGGGTGCAGGGCAGGCTGGCGCCACATCAGCATAGGCCATGGGAAGGGGGAAGAAGCCAAGAGCCAGAGGGGACAGGGCCTGTCTTCAGAGGCTGGCCCGTTCCCAGGAGGCAGCCAGGCAGCCAGTGTGCAGCGGTCAGAGGGCATGACTACCTTCGATTGGGCCAGGCCATTTGGACATCTGAGTGAGTCCTATCTGCCAACAGAACACAGTTCTGGAAGGAATCCAGGTGATAATACTCAAAATCAGGCATGGTTCCAGGTGATCAGCTCAGTCACAGCAGGCCCCCGGCCAGAAGCTGAGATGGGAGTAGGAAATCTTATCCCACTTTCCAAGGGAAGAGGAGAGCAAAAGTTTGGCAGAGCATCCAGACCTGAACTAAGGAAGTTGGGGTCCAGGGTCAGGATCCAACCCGTACAGAGAAATGAAGTGCTTAGCAGAGAAGCTGAGGCGACCGGGGTCGCAAGCCTTTGTCCAAAGTGGTAAGAGAACACTGAGACTCAGAGTCTCCCGGAGGAACCAGATATCCAGGTCTCTAGGCAACCAAACCAGTTTCATCTATTAATAGATCTAAGGCTGATGACACGATCAGGACTGGCTCAGACTGATTGGGAATGACTAAGAGCTTCTGGAACTCTAATGCACATCAGAATTACCAGGCGATCTAGTTAAAATGCAGGTTCTGATTGGGTAGGTCTGAGTTGGGGCCATTATTCTGCATTTTTAACAACATCCTAAGCCATGCGTTTCGTTTCCAAGAGTAGCCAAACTCAGAGAATCCAAACTTTCTGTCAGTCCCTTTACCCATCCCCAGTGCTTTCCACCCATTTCACTTGCCCACACCAACAGTGTCTTGCCCCTCTGCTTCATCAGTTCTGACCACCTTTCATTTTCCCTTTCTTGTCCTCGTAACCCCTCGGTCCTACTGCATTTCTTCTGTCAAGACCACCAACAGCAAAAGAACTTCTGTTCAGATAATAGAAGGGGCAGGAGGGCAAAAGCCAGAACCATTTTCCCCATTGTCAGCACACAACTGAATGCTTCTATGATTGATAGATACGATTAGTCCATATTAATGTCCTTTTCAGTTATTATCTCATAAAGAATGTAAAGAACATGTGGCCTCTTACCTTTCCTTCCTGATAGACTCCAACAGTTAAGTATCTCCTGAGTACTTGCTTCAGCAGCACATATACTAAAATGAGAATGATACAGAGAAGATTATCACGGCCCCTGCAGAAAGATGACATGCCAATTCTTGAAACATTCCATATTTTAAAAAAGACATTAAAACAGACATAAATTAATGGCTAAATAAAGTGTGTTTATGAGAGGAACCAATATAGTAAAACTTCTACTTTTCTCAAATTAATCTATAAATATAAAGCAAACCCAATAAAAATCCTAACAAAGTTTCAGTGACACTTAATTCTAAAATTTGAATAAAAGAGTAAATGGCTGATTGGAGGATCCAAGATGGCAAAGTAGGTAAATGCTGTGCTTGCTGCCTCCTATGACCACAATAAAACTACAATTAAATTATAGAACCCTTGTAAACTTTCATGCACCCAGTATAGGATCACTTAAATATATAAAGCAAATACTGACTGACATACAGGGAGAGATTGACAGAAATACAATCATGGTAGGGGACTTTAACATCTCATTAACATCAATGGAAAGATCTTCCAGACAGAAAATCAACAAGGAAACAGAGACCTTAAATGACACATTAAACCAGATGGATTTAATTGATATTTTTAGAGCATTTCACCACAAAGCAGCAGAATATACATTCTTTTCAAGTGCACATGCAACATTTTCCAAGATAGACCATATGTTAGGCTGCAAATCAAGTCTCAATAAACTTAAAAAGACTGAAATAATATCAACTGTCATCTCTGACCAAATGGTATGATACTAGAAATCAGTTGCAGTTGAAAAAAAAAACAAAAAAAAAACAAAAACAAACAAACAACAACAACAACAACAAAAACGTAAAACACAAACACAAGGAAACTGAATAACATTGCTACTAAATAATGAATGGGTCAACAACAAGATCAAGGAAGTAATAAAAAGTACCTTGAGACAAATGAAAATAAAAACACAATAACAACCCCCCCCCATATCTATGGGAAAGAGCAAAGGCAGTCCTAAGAGGGAAATTCATAGCAGTACAGGCCTATCTCAAGAAACAAGAAAAATCTCAAATAAACAATCCAATCTGACACTTAAGAGAACTAGAAAAAGAAGAGCAAGCAAAGCCCAAAGTGAGTAGAAGGAAAGAAATACTAAAGATCAAAGTGGAAATAAACAAAATAGAGTCTCAAAAAAATACAAAAGATCGATGAAACCATGAGCTTAGTTGTTTGAAAAGATACACAAAATTGATAAACTTTTAGCCAAACTCATCAAGAAAAAAAGATAGAGGAGCCAAATAAATAAAATCAGAAATGAAAGAGACGTGACAACTATTACCACAATACAAAGGATTATAAGAAAATATTACAAATAATTATATGTCAATAAATTGGATAATCTGGAAGAAATGGGTAAATGCCTGGAAACATACATTCCTTCAAAATTGAGTAAAGAAGAAACAGAAAATCTGAACTGACTGATTACTACTAATGAAATTAAATCCATAACCAAAACACTCACAACAAAGCAAAAGTCCTGGATCAGGTGGCTTCAAAGGTAAATTTTACAAAATAGTCCAAGAAGAATTAACATTTATTTTTCTCAAACTATTCCAAAAAATTCAAGAGGAGGGAAAGCTCCAAGCTCATTTTACGAGGCCACCATTACCCCGATTCTAAAACCAGACAGAGATATTACAAAAAAAGAGAACTATATATAGTCTAATATATCTGATGAACACAGATGCGAGAATCCTCAACAAAATATTAGCAAACCAAATTCAGCAATACATTAAAAAGTTCATACACCATGATCAAGTGGGATTTATTCCTGGGATACAAAGTTGGTCCAACATCCACAAATCAATTTAATGTGATACACCACATAAACAAAATGAAAGGTAAAAATCATATGTTCACATTAATAGATGCAAAAAAAAAAGCATTTGATAAATTCCAGCATGCATTTATGATTTAAAAACATAACTTGCAGCAAAGTGAGAATAGAGAGAACATACATCAACATAATAAAGGCTGTGTATGACAAACCCTCAGCTAACATCATACTTGACAGGGAAAAGCTGAAAGTGTTCTTCTTAAGTTCAGGAACAAACAAGGATGCTTACTTTCATTACTTTTATTTTACATAGTATTGGAAGTCCTAGCCACAGCAATCAGACATGAAATGAAAGATATCCAAATGGGAAAGGAAAAAGTAAAGTTGTCATTATTTGCAAATGACACAATTTTTTTATATATATATATAAAATTTTTTATATATATATATGTGTGTGTGTGTTGTGTGTGTGTGTGTGTGTGTGTGTGTGTGTGTGTATTAATAAAGATTCTACCAAACTATTAAAACTGATAAATGAATTCAGTAAAGTGGCAGGAGACAAAATTAATATTAAAAAATAATTGCATTTTTATATACCAAAAATGAACTGTCAGAAAGAAAAATTAAGAAAACAATCCCATCTACAATTGCATAAAAAATAAAATACCTAGGAATAAATTTAACCAAGGCGATAAAAGACCAGTACTTGGAAAGCTCTAAGACACTGAAGAAAGAAATTGAGGATGTTACGAATAAATGGAAGCATATACTGCGCTCATGGATAGAAAGAATTAACACCATTAAAATTCCATATTACCTAACACAATCTATCATTTCAATGGAATCCCTCTCAAAATACCAATGGTGTTTTTCACAGAACTAGAACAAGTAATTCTAAAATGTATATGGAACCACAAAAGACCCCGAATAGCCACGGCAATCTTGAGAAAGAAAGAAATCAGCAATATCACACTACCTGGTATCAAACTATACTACAAAGCTATAGTAATCAAAACAGCATGGTGTTAGCATAAAAGCAGACACATAGATTAATGGAACAGCATAGAGAGCCCAGAAATAGACCGGTTCACCTTGGAGGATTTGTTTTTGAAATTATATAAGATAATATGTAAAACTGCTTAGCAAAATATCAAACACTGTACAAATTCAAACTGCTATTACTAATAAGTATTTGAAACAAAGAATTTGTAGATTTTAGAATTTGGTACCATCCTGTGTTGGTGTGACTGAACTATTTCAAGCATTTGTCCTCAACAGGTGAAAGGGATTGGGAAAGCACAGCTTAAATCACAACCCATTTTCCCATGTCCCATCTCATTTCACAACTGTTTTTTCATTCATTCAATGATTATATTAATTGAGTGCCAATACACACTAGGGCCTGGAGTTATAATGGTGAAACAGACACTGTCCCTGCATATATGAAACTTACGGATTAGCAGAATGTTTATGGTCAATGAAAGAGGCAATTTCAAAATTGTGTGATAAATGCTGTGATGGGGGACTTCTAGGGTGCCATGGAGTCCTTGTGGTGTCATCGCTCAGGCGTGGATGGTCATAGGAAGGTTCTTGGACCATGTAATAGTTAAGATGATGAAATGTGTAAAGGACAGTAGTGGGGGCAAGAGGGGTGGTACTTGAAGATAGGGCAATGGGGAGGGGAAGTGTATTCCAGACAGAGAGAGGAAACCTTGTACTGCTCCAGAGGCAAGAAAAAGCAATGGAACTACTGTGAGGTTTAAACACATCCCCCAAAACCCTAGATCATAATTTTGCCTAGGCCAGGCTCAGCATGGGCTCAGCATGATGGGTATTGTAATAAGTTTTAGAATGGCCCCCGCCCCCACCTCAGGGCTCCTGATGGCTCCAGCCTGCCTTTCGCCTTCATTGCCTAGCCTTTCCTTTTGAAAAGATAGCACTTGGAAGAGGTGGGAAGAGGCTTTTTTTTTTCTTTTGAAGCGGCAGCATTATTAGCAGAGAAGGAGAGTCTCCCATGAGCTATGGGAAAATCCTGCAGATTGGTGTATGAATCAATGTAGCTTAGGTTAAAGCAACCTCATTTCCTAAAAGCCCCTTGATGGCTTTAGGCTTCCAGGAGGGCATAAAGCTGGTACGATATTTACTCTTAGTTAAAATTAAATGTAAAGAGAAAAAAGAAATCCAAAGAGAAATTCTTCTGGAAGGTCATATCATTAAAGGAAAAAATAATGCAAGGCTACAAAGCAATGTGGATAAAATATATATATTGCATTAAAGAAGGTCTGGTGGTATATATACCAATGTGTTAAATTGGTAACTGAGTAACTGGGTTTCATGTGATTGTTTATATCCTTTCATTGTGAAATATACATTCGGGAAAGAGCATATGTGAAAATATTATTTAATAAATTTGTATAAAGTGAACACTTACATAAACACTACTCAGGTTAAAGAATACAACATGGCCCAGAAGCCTTGCATTCACCCCTTCCCATTCATAACCCACCCTCGCCCCAAGAGGTCCCCACTGCCTTCACTTTTAGAATAATCTTTTTATTCTTTAGTTTTACCATCTAAGCATAGGAAGGCTGTCTGGGGAAAAAAATCCAGCCATAAATGCCTCTATTTTTCATATTACATGGCTGGATGCTTGTGGGACAGCCCTTGTATATCACTAAATGCTGTCTATTTCCGTGTTGCTGGTTTTTTTTTAACTTTAAGTAATCCGAGGACACGGTGTTATGTCTCTGGCTTCTATTAGCATTTGATTTCTCAACTTCATTCATATTGCTAAAGGTACTGTAGTTCATCCATTCATTTTCAGTGCTGCATTGTATTCCAAAGCTGGCTATACCACACTTTGTTTACCCACACTACTGTTTGGCTTGTTTTCAGTTTGGGGCTATTATGAATAGAGTTGCTCTTTTTCTGATGCTCACATTCACATATTTCTATTAGATATATACTGAGGAATGGAAATCTGGGTAACCAGATATGCATATCTTTGACTTTAATAGATAATAGTACTTAAGAACAGCAGTAGCAAATAAGACTCCCTGTAGCAGTGTATGAGAGTTTCCATTGCCCTACATTGAAGTTTTGGGTAATTTTCTTCTTTAGCTTATCTGAATTTTCTCTTTTTCTTTATCATAAATATCTATTGTTTTAATTAGGCAAATGCTATTCTAATATTTCTTAACATTGTCTTTCTCAATGGGGATATTATTTTCCACCTTTTAAACTGAAGTAAATTATAGAAAAAATACACAGATCACACCTGTCTGGCTTAATGCATTGTCACAAAGTAAACATACCTCTGCGCTGTGCCCACCACCCAGGTTAGGAAATAGAACTTTCTAGCATCCTGGAAGCCATCTTCACGCTCTCTTCTAATCACAGGCCTCTCTCTCCTCATCGAGGGTAAACTATTATACTTAGTTCTAACACAAGAGAGTAGTTTTGTGTGTTTGCAAACTTTATACAAATGAAAAAATACAGTATACATTATTTTGTGTCTAGCCTCTTTTGATTTTCCAACATTGTGAGATTCATCCATGTTGTTATGTGTTGCAGTAATTTGTTGATTTTTTTTTCTTTTTTTGTTAGAAGGAAGAAATATTGACCTCAGAGAACCGACCTGCTCAACACTTTCTCAACTCATGGAAGGTATCAGCCTATACCACATATAGATTAGACACTTTGCAACCATTTGTATTGTTTTGTCCCTACACAAATAATCAGCTTTTGGGTTAGAGAGGCTGTAGGGAGAGTGAGAGTGACATCTTATGCTGCCCTATGATTTCTGTAATAACTGCTCCACTTGGAATGGCCTCTTCGTGGCAATGATAGTTTTCATTCCATTCTTGTCCACCTAAAACACTAAAGAGTGTCACATCCCCAGGCTGCACACTTCTATGTAAAACAGAGCTGTCACAGGATTTTACTGCAAGTGGATTTATTTCTGAGGCATCTGGCCATCGGGAGAGCCCTTGACTTAGAAGCAGGGACAGCTTCAAAGCTGTGTGGATACATAATGGAATGGGGCACTTTTAGCATGAATCATAGCTTCAAATTTTTCTAGGGGAAAAAAATCCAAAACTGTCCTCCAAAAGGAAAGATAAAATCAATAATTTGTATTTTCTTTAACTCTTAAAAAAAAAAAAAGCAATGCTAACCCTGTCTACACAGAACAATTGCTTACATCTAGCTTTTGGCTTTTTTAAAGGATGAGTGTCAACTGGAACTCTTAAAATGGAATCTTAATATCAATTGATTTTTTTTTAAAGCAGCCTAACAGGCTCTCAGAGGGTAACTCTCTGAAAGGGTGTGTGTGAATGAGTAGTAAACGTGATTTTTATTCTTTTTTTTTTTTTTCTTTAGGCCTTGAGATGTAATTATTAAAGCTTCAAATGTCCCTAGTGATATTAGCTTGATAATCAAATTTGGATCACAGGAATGAAATAACCTAACGTGGGCCTTCATTACTGCTCTCCTCAAAATAATTCACTTAAGATGATTCTACCCTCCCCCACTCACATATCTGTAACTAGATCATGATAGCCAGGAAATGTAGGCAGAGCATTCAAAATGGTCAGATGGATTCTCGAAATAAATAATGCCATGTTTAAACACAATAGGTAAATTTTCCACCACAAAAATAGAATAAAACATTGCTGAAATCACATATAAAAAGGACAAATCAAAATGCTAAACAGAATTGCAAAATGTAGGCAACCTTATTGCTAAACTAGCTATTGAGAGCTTAAGGATCAAGTTTCTTTAAAACACACACATACACACACACACACACACACACACACACACACGTACACACACACACAGAAAAAAATAACATTTCTTAAATATCCTACTGAGAGTAGTTTTTATTAGAGAACTATATATGTACCCATTGAAAAAATTATTTATGAATGCACAAGTCACTTTGAACAAGCATACGGTTAGTCTTGTAGAAATGTCAACTGTGCAAATATCGAATTTCATCAAATTGAGCAGTGCTAAAGCGTTTTTGTATCTTTTCTTTTACTAAGAAGATTGAAATCCCTTTTCTTCTCACCCACCCCCGTCTACAATCGAGGCAAGGAGAAATTCTTACACCAAGAAGACACTGGATGGGAAGTTATTGTGCAAGGCTCCCTGTTCTCTTCTGCTAATGATTTTTATTCCCTAGCTACCAATATTGCCTGCTATTACATGAAAAGAAGATCCCAGCTGTGCCAAATTGTGTGATAGGTGGAAAATCTAGACACAGTACTCAGGAGTTTAATATGAAAATTAACAAATATATTCTAGCTTGAAACCTTACCTAAAAGGATTATCAACTAGTTTCCCAAACATTCATAGGCCAGTCAGACATCCCATTATCTTGCTTGATGAAAGAACCCAATACTGAGGATGACCATGAGAAAAGTCTTTTAGAATTACATTTTACTCGTCACAGAAAGGCCCACCTTCTGTGGGTGCCAAAGGGAAACAAACACTGAGAAATAGATATCTTGGGTTCCCGTACTGAATTTGTCACCAACTAGTTGTATAATCTTTGCCAATTTCCTGCAACATTTTGGCCCAGATTCTGACTAGAAAATGAACAAATTGAACTTGATTCTTTAAGGATTCATCCAGTTTTAGTAATATGGAATTGTTTAAGTTATTTCTAGACCAAGCTCGTCCAACCTGCAGCCCATGGGGCCTCATGAGGCCCAGGATAGCTTTGAACGCGGCCCAACACAAATTCGTAAACTTTTTAGAAACATTATGAGATTTTGAGAGGACCTTGTTTTTAGCTCATCAGCTATCGTTAGTGTTATTTTATTTCTGGCCCAAGACAATCTTTCTCTTCCAATATGGCCCAAGGAAGCCAAAAGGCTAGACACCACCCATTTATTTCCAAAATTATTTGATCATGGATTCCTCTCACTCTCTTTTGTTTCATTTGTTTTTGTTTGAGGAACGTTAATTAACAATTCATAAATATAACAGTCTGTGTAACACCAAAGCTATCTGGTTGTGGCTCCAGATTGGTCTCCTAAGATTAGATCAGATAAGGCTGGAGATCAAGAATTGATCATTCCTTGAAGCTCCTGTTCAACCTTAGCCACTTTCAAACTTGATTAAATTCAAGACTAGATTAGATGGCCATCCAAGTATGGATCAAAAAAAGAGAGGAATTGAAGTGGGTTTGGGAACCTAACTCGTTCCTGGTACCAGTCTCAGATGCAGAGTCAACTAAATGTGCATTAGCATCTTATCTGCTTAGGTCCCTTTTACAGTGATCCATGATAATATTTAGGCCTTTTGCTGGCATTAGAATTCCCATGATGTGCAATGTGAGCATTATGCCAAAACAAAAAGTAAAAGAAAGGCTTGTTGTAGACCTCCAGGCTGCCATCTTTGTTTGTGATGTTCCCTGGATCCATAAGTAAATGGATCGTGGTCCTTTTCACCACGAGAGTCATCATATGAATGGTGTTGACATTTAATAATTGTACCTGGAGCTCAGAGGACAATCTGAAGTAGTATGGTTCAAAACATCATCAATGAGACCTGACACGTGAGAGAATTTTCCTGCACTGAGACCCACAACGAATGCCACATTGAGGAGCTGTAAACTGGGAGCAAATCCACTCCATCCTACTAGGAGCCCTTCCTGTTTTGTCAGCCAGCATGAGTTCCTCAATCTCAAATTGCAGCAGAACTGTTCTGCAATTCCATGGCTAGCTATTTCGGGAGCCTCACACAGCAGGACAAATGTGCACAAGTCCACACAGTATGACAGAAGAATTAAAAATGTATTTACCATCTGTTGGTAGTTTCCTTGTGGGGCTCTTTGCTTTTTCCTCTCTTGCAGCCACAAATAGGGCCTTCTTCCTTCCTTCCATCCTCAGACAGCACAGTTCTCTCTGCACATCTTTGGAAATGCAGGGCTGCTGCTCCTTCTTTTTCCCTCCTTCAATTTTTCCAGACTGTCGAACTCTGGATCTATTTCAGCTCAAAGGATCAGTTCCTTCAAATATAAATTGGAGTGAATCTGTGAAGAAGTTGATGTTTCATACTTTGTGTGTGTGTGTATGTGTGTGTGTGTGGTCAGGCCACTCTCAGAATCTACATTTGAACTCCGATAACAGTGAACTCTGAGAAGCTCTAGGAAAGAACAAGCCATGTCAAACACAGGCTAACTGAAAGCAAGTGAAGTCTTTAAATTAGGCTTGAGAATTTATGTTGGCCTTTTACCATTGACTTAGACCTTACCATGAGGGGTATGCCAGGTGGGAACCAAAGTTTCTAATAGGAAAGGGTCCTAGGGATGTGACCACGACCTTCATGTAGTAGCACCAGTAAAAGTCGTAAGCTCAGGTGTAGTTTCTGTGAGTTGGGTAAGCAGTTAGGTTGATCTGAAGCCATTCGGTTTATACAGGAATATTCAAATCTCAATAAGAATCACTGGCTTTCATTATTGGGCTACAGGTATTATTACTCAAAAACAAAATCTAATACAGTAACTGTAACTCAAGCAATCCATGAAATCTCAAGCAACATTTGCCGGTTACTTACATTTATCCAGCATCTATCAATCCCCATGAGTGCTGGTTAACTGAGAGTCTGCTGTCATTAATTATTGGGCTACAAGTATTATTCACTCAAAGATGAAATCTAATAAATAGAGCTTAGTACTAAAAATGATGCCTCAGCCAAGATATTGCAATGCAGTGTTTGGACTCTAACTGGCCTATTTCATTCAGCTGATGATTTGTTAAAAATTCTCAGGCCAACAACTTCACCTTGAAACCAGTGCTGGGTGACTTTGGACCTTGGTCGGGTCCTTTAAACCCTAAACCTCAGTTTAACCACCTAAGAAATGGGGATCATGATATTTATCTCACTATATCATTGTGGGGAGTAGATGAGATGACATTTGCGAAACTTTTACCATGTTGCCTGCAATAGAATACAAGCTTGAAAAAAATGACAGCTTTTAAAAACTATGACCCAAAGAACTTGAAAACCTTTGTCCGTAAAGACTTATGTACCCCAATGTTCATTGCAGCGCTGTTCACAGTGGCCAAAACATGGAAACAACCAAAGGTCCCTGCGACAGATGACTGGATAAAGAAGCTGTGGTACATACACACAATGGAATATTACTCAGCTGTAAGAAAAGATGAAATATTGCCATTTGCGACAAAATGGATGGACCTGGAGACCATCATGCTAAGTGAAATAAGCCAGACAGGAAAAACAAAGAACTGAATGACTTCACTCATATGCGGAATATAAAACTGAAAGCAAAGAAAAAAAGAAATGAACAAACAAATAACCCATGGACACAATCAATAGTTTAATGTTTATTTGGGGACGAGTGGGTTAGGGAGGGGAGAAAGGGGAGGGGGTGGGAGAGGAGGGGGGGAAGCTAAATATAAGGTGATGGAAAGAGAAGTCACA